>APFE031141949.1:45932-114040 GCA_000404065.3 Pinus taeda | reverse complement strand
GGTTGCTGGAGGTTTTGCGAAAAGTTGAAGGGAGGACATACAGAGGTAACGAAAGCTTTTGCTTTGAATTTTACTGGCTTGAATTCTAAGGTGTCAATGCTAGAGTTTCTTGTGTCTCCACAAGCCATTTCTCTTGTCACTGAAATTCCGAGAGGAGGACAAGAGTGGTTCAAAAATTTTAAGTTTGACATGACTCCCTGTAAGGAATTTTTGAAGGAACAGTATGTAAATGAGGACCTCACCAAAGTTGTGCCAAGGAATTATGTAAAAGAACATTATGCTCTGCTCCTTACAGGCATCCAGAAATACCTAACATGTGAGGGGAGGTACACCAAAGTTTACTCTTATCATTTCAAACTCTTGTTGCATTTCACAGGTAAAGCATCAATAGACATCCCTTTCTATTTGTTCAGAAGCCTTAGTAAAATGTGTGACAAAGTCCAGTTAAAGAAAGATGATTGTGAAACATCCCTGTTTCACCATGGTTTAGTAAAGTTGCTGGTGTTAGATGGTTTGCAAAAAATTGGTAGAGATTGGGATTCTTTTATTTTTATGGCCGGCTTTCAAAGCAAGACAGGTCTCACTCCATTGCCGGATAGGGAAATAGAAGGAAGAATTGAAGAACCTACCTTGGCTGAGCTCAGAAAGGAGGTGAAAGACTAAAAGAAGCCCAAAACCAAGTCGAGGAAATCAGAGAAATCTGTGGTCATAAAGGAGACACCTAAATCATCAGCAAAGGAGACACCCAAGTCATCAAAGGACAAAATCAAGCACCAGAAAGATGCACCAGGGCCAAATAAAGTTGAACAAGTGTCAAGAATCAGAACCAGAAGTCAGCTAAGCAGAGAAAAAGGCAAATCAATAGCGGTGGAAGAAAGCCCTATGTCAAAGGCTAGTCTAAATGATTTGCTTGAGGCAATTGATTTTGAGCAAGCCAAATCAGTGCAGGTTGAGTCAATGCCTATTTACCTAACCCAGTCATCACCTAATAGCACCAAAAAATCAAAAGCCTCAAAAAGGTTAAGGTTTGAAGAGTCTGGTAAAGAATTCATGGTCAAACCACGAAGGCCAGTCACCAGGGGGCAAATCAAAACAGCTGAGCAAGTTCACAAGGATGAGGTAGCTGTCAAGGTAACTGAAACAAAGGAAATTAAACAACTACCTAAAGCAGAGAAGGCAGAGGAAATCAAAAGAAAACCATACACCAGAGGACAGGCCAAAGAAATGGAAAAGCAGATACCTCAAGCAGAAAAAGCAAAGGAAGTCAAAAAGAAAGATATGGATAAAAAAGTTCCCGTTGTCAAAGAAACTAAAACCTCATCTTCAAAGGAACAATGGGAGGCAGCTGAGGAAGAAATGGATAATTTAGAGAAAACTGTATCAGAAATTGCAGCCATGGAAAAAGAACTTGCAAAACTAAAAGCTCAGTTAGGCAAGTTAGCTGCCAAATAAAAATTACAAATTTTTAAGGTCAGATATTTCCCCAAGTTTTTGTTTTATTTTCCTAAGTTCATTGGTTTTTGAGGCATATATAAAAGGAAGACAAATTAGGAATTTTGGAGCCAAAAGTGAAGCTGTAACAGTCACAAAGTAATTGATAAATTCATTAAAGACTGTAATTTTGGAAAAGAACAACAGTTTCGTAGCGCGCTACGAAACTGCTGTAGGTGACTGTTTTTAAAGAAAAAATGAAATTGATGCTGAGGTCAGCAAATTTTGAAAGGGAATGCTTCGAGGGAAGGAAAGAGATCATAAAAGGCTGCCAAAACATTCAAAGAATGACAGGTGTAAGCATTGGAGCAAAAAGGTAAAACATTTTGGTTTTTTGCTAAAGTCTTCCTAAAGCTACTTTATGACCGAAATATTAGGGTTCTGGTAGGGTTACCGAAATTTTAGGTTGAACACATGTCCAGTCCACAAAGCACCCAGATCATTAGGCATATGGTGTTATGCGTGGTCATCAAAGGTATTAAACAGCTTGAAGCATGTTCATCTGGAAATAAAGACTGATGGAAGGCAGGGACCGTGAAAACAGAGCATATATCTTCACCAAATAATGAGTCATCAGCACAGTTGGAATCCAAGGCAGCTCGTTCAGTGAATGCCTCTCAAATGCATTTCATCCACTACAGAAATAGTACAAGTGTCAAAGCTCAAGAAGGAATCATGCACACGAGGAGATAGAATTAGAGTTTGAATAGGAATAGGACTCTATGTATTGAAAACACAATACCTTTGTATTTAATAAGTCAGTTTAAATATAGATAAGGTAATTAATGATAGATTTTCGAGCTCCCCTCATGCTGGAGGAGGAGACTCAAGGTAGTTTAGTTTTGTTTCCTATATATAGGAAAAACTCTGATGTAAAAGGGGTTGGAGATTTTCATAAAAACAGAGTTTTCATATTGGCTTATGTAAAGACTTTGACAGTAATAGAAAGGATACTTTTTCTTCCCAAGATTCATCTTGTGTTTCAAATGCTCAGAGTATATGTGGTTTGGTCTTTATTCTTCTTGTTTTATAGTTCACTAAACATGCAATCACTCTGAATTCACCTAGTGCTCAGACTTTCTGTGTATGTTTATTGAGTTGAAGTTCTTCTTGGTAAATGTTTTGAGCATTGAGATATTATATGCCTTGGTTTCCATGATTGAGTAGCTACTTGTTTACTGTAGAAGTGTTTGACTCCATGAGCCCAATGGGATAAGCCTAATTTTGTTTTTCCAACTAGCTTAAACTTCATCTATTGTTTAAAGAGTTAGCCATCTTTTCTTGCCCTTAATGCATATCAAAAATCTGTGAGAGAGCCCTCTCTGACTAAGGAGACTAAACCTTCGTCTAAAGCCTGGTCTGAAATAGTTTCATGAGATCTTACTAAGTAGCAGCCCTTAGTACATGATTTTATGATAACAGGTTCCATAGCACTTTCTCTTCTATTATTCTGCTTTATTGCATGTTTCATAACTAAGAAACTACACTGATAAGTGCATGTTTCCTTCACTGCAGGTGTGATGGTTATATAATTTCAAGAAAAAAATTGAATCTTCTCTTTCCACAAGCTTCCAAAGTGGTTGTAACCATTTACTATTCATTTAGATCTCAAATTCCTAACCTAGATCTCTTATCCCTATAGCTTATTCTCCCTCATATGTGGATCTAATTCTTAGATTGGTAAAACCTAAACAATCCCTTTTCCCTTATAAATTCACTACCTCCTAGATGGTCTAGGTTGGATTTTGGAGACTCTTAGCTATGACCTGATGTTGTTTCTTTTTAGATAAGGATCCACTACCATCCTTGAGCCGTTACTGAAGGATTTACTTGTGAATGAGGAAAGAAACGTTAGGTGGGAGACATATATCATGGTCAACATCTATGAAAGGGTTATGATATTCTCCTACATTTCATTAATACAAAAATATTTGTTTTCCTATACTTATGTCTATTTTATGCATATGTATTTCAATGCATTCTTGACTCATTAATTAGAGATATTAGTCTATGTTTTTTGTATCATGTAGTTCTCTTTCTTGCTATAGTTGTTTTCCAGGCTCCACTTATTGCACTCGGAGTTGGAGCTGGAGTTTACAGGCATGGAGAAGAGTAGATTTTTTGTTGGATTCTAGGTAAGCCTTCCTCCATGTTCTAATCTCTCTAAGGAAAGAATAAGTATTTTTTCTTATGTTGTTTCTAGACCATGGAACTAGATCTGCGAAGTTGATTTTGGTCTTCATAGGAGAATTTTATGTCAAACAACTTGGTGACCATACCTAGGAACGAGATGTTCCTATAGTGGTTTCCTTATCCTAGTCATTTTATGCCTTTCAATCCGACTCAATTTGACTTGTTTAAATAGTAGTTAGTCTTAGGAAAACATAATTTTGAGCTTGGTAGGGTTTTTGTTTTTCCTTTTGACAAGCATTAGCTACAACACATTTTCTGGTCTACGAAAGAGTGATCCATCATAGTTGTCTCTCTCTATCTGTAGGATGCATCGCATTGGTTCTCTTACCTAGACAATGATGGTTCCTATAGGGTGCAAAAAATTGAATTTTTATTCCTTGCTCTGACTTCTAATTTATCCAGTGGGTTTTCCTGAGTCTCTGAACTAGTCATTGTCTCTGTAAAGCCATCAATGTGTTTGAATTTGAGATTGATTAATTTTTTATAAGAGTTTGCTTCAATTTTTTCTTTCTTCTTGACAATTAGGGTTCATGAACACTTGCCTTCATTTTTTATTGGATAAAACAATTTTCATATTACAGGTCTAGTCTATGTGATTTATTTTGGTCAGTGGTATAACTTCACTTTCATTTTCATTATGTTTGAAAATCGAGAAGAAAAGAAAAGAAAAAATTCCATTTCTTGCATTGCATATAGGGTTTTGGATTGCATTGGAATATTATAATGAAATATCTTATTAGGAATCCCTTGTTTTCTTCTCTTTGATTGTTGGATCATTGTTTGTTCTTTCCTTCCTGTAGATAGATATTCATTGAAAATAAAAGAGTTATTTTGATCATGCTAGTTTCATCATAGGAAGTTTAGGTGAATTCATACCATGAGCCTTGAAATTGAAACTTAATTGAAGATCATGTTTAAAATTTATTCAATTAACCTAAGGCGAATTTGGAACATTAACAACACACATAGTGGTATGGGCTAGGAGATGTGTTCCAATGCCATTAAACATAGGATTTGGCATTACTTCTTTGTGTTACATTTTGAGGGTAGTCGTTGTTCCATGTATGTAAGTATATTAGATCGTTATCCACGTACCCTTTAGCATTTTGGATGACTCAACATATATGAAAAGTATATCAGAATACTTCCTATTGTACATGACGCATTACACAACACTACTATAAACTGTACTTCCATGTACCTTGGGTATATTTTGGAATTCCCTATTTGTTTTATATCCTTCCATAGGTAACCAAGCCAGCCACATTGTTTATTGTGACACATGGAACACAGAATTTGGGGAAATTTCCTGAATATACAAGAAACAATATATTGTAGTTTATAGTGACTTGGTAAACCCTTTTTCCTAGTTACCCATGCTTTGTTTTATTTGTTCTTTTAATTTCTAAAATTAATTAATTCATCATGGAAAAACACCTTGAACACCCTCGTCATTCACATAGAATGAAAATATTTCCCTCTTTACCTCCAAAGGAAACACATGGTTGTCATTAGAACAAAAAAACCAAACTATCGAAACTAGTTCATTGGAATATACCCCTTCTGAAACCACATCTAAAGTTAGCCAACCAAAATTGTTACCTCCCATAAGCGCTGAACCCAAAATTACATCCTTACCAATTGGTGAGTTTGATGTAGTTGAAACTAAAGCCCCTCAAACATTACAACATGAAGTCATTGAACATGAATTTGTAGATCCAACCACTTTACAACCTGAGGCTGCAAAACGTTAGGAACCATAAATAATTGAACCTCTTACTTCAGGATCTTCTTCTTCTCTTCCTTTTCCTTCATCTCAACCACAACCTATATATTCCAGTCTTGATGGAGAACAATTTCTATACGGTCTTTTAATCATAGATGAGATTAATAAATAATATTATGCTAGTCCTCAAACTTTTGTTTGCATACCACTATTTTTACCAAAAGTTTCCTATCTTTACTACTAGTACTCAAACACAATCTCCTTTACATCACTCCTTATTTCAATTCACCTTTGAAATTCCCTCAACAAAATCCTTTGAGAAGTCTAACCATGACTGAGTTACTGATGGTCTCTCATCCTATGTCTATTGTCATGAGTGAATCAACCAAAGTTGCAAAAACTTCTATGATTGTAACTTCACCAAAAAGTCATTTTTATGGTGGTCTGCAAGTGTGACCTGGCTACTAGTCATTATCTATAACCTTTTCTGGTGTGTTTCCTAGTTCATGTACTTCTCCTTTATCATCTTCATCTAGTATACCGTGTTGTCTCTCTTTAACAAGCACCTCTATTTCAAGGAATGGTTGCTAATCCTTGGAATATTGTAAGGTCCCACCTTACCAACCTTCAGTATTATACTAAGGCTAACTCAAAATGCTATTTAAGTTTAAGTTTTGAAGACGTAAAATTTCATGCAAGGTTATATATCTATATTTTTATCTTTATTTGTATTATTTACACTACATACTGATTTCTACTAACTAACCCATGGTAATATTAAACTTCTCATGAAGGCTACAGGGTCATGGTTCCTCAAGTTCCAAAACTTACAACCATAAGTCTTAAAATCACATTTAAATGATAGAGTATTTAGTGGGATAAATAATATCAATATTTACAAACCACAATTTCCAATAAGATAATTGTTCATTCTATTGCAATTAAGAGTGTTTAAGAGTGACTAATTTGATTTTGTTCTAGATAATATGCCTATGAATTCTTTGGTAAAACAAGGGAAGAAAAACAAGATAATTCAACTTCTAAAGGAGTGGTTTCCAATTATTATGAATTCATATGTGAGCTAACAATTTCAGCATTTCACCAAACCAATTTTCCTTCCTAGATTTTTACTTCAATGGAACCATCATGCTTATTCTTTGAGATATCTCCAAAAACACCTTGGTTGCAAATCCTAAATTTACTTAGTCATGTTTATAGACAATTCATAGATGTAATTAGCTACAACCATTGAGGCATTATGTAAAACAACTTTCAAGCATGAAATGTACAGCCATTGAGGCATTTTTTCAAACACTTACAACCATAACCCTTAAGGCAATTTCACCAAAATTAACTAACTTGAATCTAAGAATACATAATTTATTTTTCTTTCTCAGCAATGCCAAGAAGTGAACCTAATACATAAGTAGAATTGTCATCCATCTTGATTGCTATGTATACAAAAATTTAGGCACATAATGACTATAAATATTTAAGAATTTTTACAAATAGCTTGTAGCGATGTAGATACAACCATTGAGAATTTTGAACAATGGTTAACAGTCACAAAATAGCGGCTAACTATTAAACTATCAAACAAGTAGTCACATGTTTATTAAACTATCAATGCATTAACCATTGATACTTTAAAATAATAATTCCAAGTTTATATAATGGATTGATTTCATAAAAAGAGATTACTAGGTAAATCATAGCTACATAGAAAAGCAGCAAGACAAACCACCACCACGAGCAACAAATATGTAAAATATAGAAGATTATAGAACTAGATCCCAAAAATCTATTTTTTTATATCAAAGTTGGGGTGACATGGCCATAGGATACAGATAACCCCTGAAGTTAAAATAAATCGAAATACAAACACCCAGAAATGCGATTATTTAAAACCACAACCAAAAACAAATTGATACTATCTCATTTATCCCTTTTGTCAAACATATACTCTTAAAACTTATCTATAGCTGTAAAAAGAGAGGGAAATCCCAAATTTGTGCTATTAACATGTTTTCATAAAACTCATGGCAGCCTGAATGCTTCAACCATGAAGACATGATGTAAATGAACTTGCAATCAAACTATACAAAAAAAACTTAAAATAAACTACAGTTATTGCAAAATTACTTCAACATTTAATGTGCAACATTTGATATAAATCTAAGTTTAAGTCAACAACCAGATAAGCAAAACCATGTAATGAACTACAAAAGGAAACACAATATAATGTTGTCAACATACCTGGTAGTGAATTTATACAACTCAGAAAATGGGAGTATGCTCTAGCTCCAATGAGAGTATGATCCATCTCTAATATCCTTACCTATTCATTGTGAACCACCCGGTTTTC
Source organism: Pinus taeda (assembly GCA_000404065.3). Classification (NCBI taxonomy): domain Eukaryota; kingdom Viridiplantae; phylum Streptophyta; class Pinopsida; order Pinales; family Pinaceae; genus Pinus; species Pinus taeda. Next base: position 106,265 of record APFE031141949.1, on the reverse strand, counting down.
CTCCCAACAATATCCAGGAAGAACTTCTCCCCCTGGAACCCCCAAGCTGCAAAAGCTCACAAGTAGTACCAAAATACAACAGTAGAGAGATTTGCAAGGAAAACTAAGGAAGCAAATTTTCACTTCCTCTCAATACCACTCATGGCCAACCTCAATAGCTAGAGATCTTAGGATTTTAACAATAATTTCAGATTTACTATGGAAGCAATTGGCTACTCTCCATATCTCTCCCTCTCACTATTTTCCTCAAGTCTCTCCCACTCTTGGCCTCCTAATCCCCAAGTGAGAATACATGAGACTCATATATAGGAGGAGAAACCAATGCTTGTCATAAAGGAGGAGTAATGTGCATGCATTGGATTCCATTTAGAGGAGTGCAACTTATGTCATCAAGGAGAGGTATGCATGCCTTAGTTAAGGAGAGTGTAACATATGCATTAAAGAGAGCGTAAGAGGAATATTTTATGACATATTTTTAATGAGTGAAAAGGAATATGTAATTCTTTGATGAGTGCATAAAATAGAGTATAATGAATTATTTAAGAGAGAGAGAGCCATGAGAGTCATTAAGGAGATGTGTGAATTAATTGAGGAGATAAAATTGACTTGTAATTACTTTTTAATAATAATACCATAGTATTGTAAAATATAATAATAATATTGATAATATTGAGGATTCAATCAAGATTGAACTATTAGGATTGATGAATGATAATTTAGTTCATTTTTCTTAAGCTCTGCTTGATTACCAATTTATGTAAAGTGATTTAATATTTTTGGAAAGTCATGCTTGAGATGTTGGACACGACTTTCTATTTTTAGAAAGTCATTCCAGAATTGTGAGAATGAAATTTTATTTAAGGAAATTCATCCATGAGTGGTATTTTTATACTGGAGAATAGATTCCACACCCCTATTTCATGAATCTTCGTGCCTTAGTAGATTGAACACTTCGTGCCCTGATCTACTCCAAAGATCCAAGCTTCCACAACTTTATCTTTTTAAATATTCATGAATCTGTGCCCTAAATATACAAGACTCCATGTCTTTATCTTTCTTGGATTTAGGACTACACACCATAATTTCCATGCCCTCTCATCTACTGTGCTTTGAAACTTTGTGTTTCTCCTTATGGTACTAATTGTGAGATTTTACCCATGATCTGGTGGTTCGCTGATAAGGCCTTGTTCAAAGACCTGCACACATTACAATCTCATAGATCAAAGGAATCAAATGAATTTCATAATGAAATTAAATTTAATCACATTTTACCCAGAATGGTGCATGACTTCCACAGTCATTTTTATTTTGAAGAAATAACTTCCACAATAATTCATAATTGAACATCCTTGTTGGAAAATGACCAGGTACCCTACCACATCCTGCTTAGTACAATATTAGACATATATAATCACATAAATCATGTATCATCCATAAATCATAATTTACCATCTATTCCACATAACCATGAGAATCCATGGGTATATGTGTCTCAATCTTGGATCACCATCCATGTTATACACCCGCTTCATAAATCAGATACAAACAAAAAAAAGCATATGTATAACATTTTGCTTAACCAAAACCATCTAATACAGATAATCAATGATGCCACATATAAGAGGAAATATAACTACATATGTAAAACCTTATTCCTCAATCAAGTGATCAACCTATCATATATATATAATCCTTGATAGGAGTGACAAAAATATACTATGAAAATAGGACACTACAAATATTATGATGCATATTCAACCGAGTTTGGTATTAACTTGAATGACAACCTTTAAACCTATTATGAGTATGTCTCAATTTCATACTTGCCAATATCTCTAATCCATACCTCAATTTTCCCAAGTTACACCTAAAGTGAATCAACCTATTTAAGTTGTAGCCCAAATACAAATTACTCCAACAATATCTAGGATTTTTGAAATCCCATTCACCCAACCTCTTCATGGTGCATTGAAAACTCCACCTCTTGCTCAGTCCATACCTTGAATGCAAGTAAACCAACATGTGCATAACATGCCACAGGTACCAACCGATCAACCTAATATTGGAATGATAAAAAATCCATCCAAGAAACCATTGCATAACATTCTAAAAATGCCCATTATCCAACCAACCATCCCACAAATTCGTTATCAAGGCCAACATATTAAAAATCATACCTTCCAACCTGACCAATGTTTTCATAGAACTAGACAACCTGGTTACCATTATCCTAGTTACCAAAATCCTTCTTATCATGGAACGCAAACACTAGTTGGTCAACCTATTCCATCATATATAGGATATCCTCCACCACCAGTTAACCTTTATCCAAAAGGTCAACCTCCCCAAATGGACTTTAATAGACAATTACCATTTATTAAAACATTTGAGTTACCATATTTCTCCTCGCTAATCAAATGGTCCTATTTATCATCATCCACAGTGGCTGGCTATTCCTACAAAATTGTCGAGTAATATTATAAAATTTAATGGAAATCTCAGAGAAAATATGTCCAATCACATTATGGGCTATCATTTATGGTGTTCATCCAACTCCTTAAATGATTATTTTATTCATTTGTGGCTTTTTCGAAGAACTCATAGCAGTACGGAAGCCAAGTTGCATGTTGAATTACCATGAGCTTACGGTCTCCCTAAAATTCATAAGGAAGGAGCTCCCCTTAGGCCCATAGTCAACACCATTGGAGGTCCTACCCATCTTTTGGCCAAGTTCCTTGCCTTAAATCTTAAACCCTTAGTTGGTCGTACAAGGTCCTTTGTTAAAGACTCAGCCTCGTTTATCGAGGAGCTCAAGAACATCAAGTTGGATTGTGGTGACATTCTGGTTAGTTTAGATGTGGTTTCCCTGTACACGTGCATTCCTATAAATGAGGCTATGGAAGTCATATACTATCTAACCGATCCTGATACTTCTCGGTTAGTTGAGATCTGCCTGACTTCGACCTTTTTCTATTTTGAAGGTGAGTTCTTTGAGAAAACCTGTGGGGTTTTCATGGGCTGACCCCTTTCTCCTATTGTTACGAATCTTTTTATGGAGGACTTTGAATCCAAGGCTCTTAACTCAGCCTGTCTCCTGCCTAAGCTTTGGAAAATATATGTAGATGATACTAATGTCATCTAGTCTCATGGCCAAGAGGAGTTGGACCTCTTGTCCAATCATCTCAATAGTCAATCCTCAGCCATTAAGTTCACCAAGGAGCAGGAAGTCGATGGCTGCCTCCCTTTCTTTGATATTCTTATCTCTAAGAATAGTGATGGTTCCCTCTCCCACTGAGTGCTTTGTAAGAAAACTCATAAGGAGCAATATCTTCATGCTAGTTCCCACCATTTCCTGGCTCAGAAGTTGGGTGTTCTCAACACACTTGCCACTTGTGCCTTAAGAATCTCTGATAAAGAGAGCTTCGAGGAGGAGAAATCCCATCTCCTTAATGTCTTTGTTGAGAACGGTTATAGTAGGTACTTGGGACATAAGGCTTTCCTCATAGCAGCTAGGAATTCGATAGTTAAAAGAGATAAGAAGGAGAGGATTCCCGGGGTCCATCTTCCATTTGCTCAGGGGACTACAGACAGGATTGTGAGGATTCTTAAAAAGTATAATGTCCCGTAGACCTTTAGACCTCTCAATACCATTCGTAAGTCCCTCAGATCTATGAAGGATCCTATCGACCCGAAGGATATGAAAGGGGTTTATATCATTTCTTGTTCCTGTGGGACCTCCTATATTGATGAGATTGGTCGCTCCATGAAGCAGAGCATTAGTGAGCATGCAGCTGACATTAAGCATAGGAGAGCCAAGTCTTTTGCTTTAGCAAAGCATGTCGAGAAAACCAATCATCATGTCTGCATCGAGGAAGCTAGTGTGATTGCTAGAGTGTCCCAATTCCATCATCGAAAGTTTAGGGAAGCGCTTGAGATTGAAGAAAGGCCGAAAAATCTCAATAGAAAGGATGGCTACAAGGTCAATAGTTGTTGGGTTCCAACCCTCTCCTCCTAGTCATGGTCTTCCTACCTTCCCTTCCCTTTATTTTTTTTCCTCTCATTGTATTTTTAGAGTTTTCTCTGGGTTTCTTGAAGCCTTTGGTCCTTGTGGTTCTTTTAGTTTTAAGGTTTGTATAGTGCGTGTTTATGCTATTAACTTAAATGAAATTAGTGTGAAATTAATCTTGAATGTTATTAACCATTCAGTTAAATATTTTAATTTTCTTTCTATCGCTTATATTACTCTATCGATTATATATTTAACTAACTTTTATTAATAACTATTGAATTGAATTAATTTATTTTTAATTAATTTATCTTATATATAGAATTAAAGATAAATTGCCCCTTTAATTTACATTTTAAATTAAAGTATAGAACTTATGTTTCATATATTACCCTAACATGTATATCCTTTATAGCTCACTATTCTATTATTTCGATTTAATAACTTGGTTAACTTACTTTTAATTTAATTTGATTGATTTTATATTTTATTTCTAATATCATAATTATAATTAAATTACTCTACCTTAGTTACTCTAACTTCTGTAAATAACTATTATTTAAAACTAATTTTGCTTATTATTGATATTTATTAGTATATAAAATGTGACTTATACCTGAATAATTATTATTCCTAGATATTTATGTATATTTATATATTTAATAATTTTTATAACTAACTAACTATTAAATATGAATTAATTTTAGGTTATAATTATTTTTATATATATTTATAATTATAATTTGATAAAAGGGTCCTTTTGCTTTTGTTTTATAAGAATTTATCTAACCTAGGTTATTTGTAATTAAATAATGGTCATACAAAATCTAGCCCTTATCGATTTAGTCGTTACCTGGTCAGGGATTTTAGCTGTTGGAGTTTCTATTCGATCTATATAACATGCATAGCCTGTTCTGCTCATTCATCTTGTCCTAATGATGAACCACACTAGTTGGTTCGAAACGCGTCGACAAATGAAATATATTGTGATTATGCCAAAAAATCTCTCATAAACTTAATATGGATCACAGAAGCCTCAATTCAACAATTGAATCCCTACACGGAAAATCCATTGCAACTAAGGTTCACCAATTTGAAGATGCACGCTTGCAGGTTTTGAAGTTGAAGATAGATCTTCCATTTCTTAAAATATGGAGAGACTCCTACGTCATCTGGTCCTCGCCCAAATCAAGCATTGCCTTCATAATCCCCTGAATCATCAGGTTTTTCTTAAAGCTAGTTTAGCTTTAATAAGAGCTGAAATCAGTAAGGTCAAAATATCTCTAAATCTTCTCTCTCACAATCTTATGGAATTGCATTTATATCTGGTGGGCCTGTTTTCTACCTCCCTTTGGGCCAGAGTTGATTCTTGTTCGGCCATTAAGTCCCTGAGGTTAGAGGAACTTCGAAAGCAGAAATAATCCTTGAAGTTTCAAAAATTAGCTTTGGCTTCTTCTTCAGCCTCCCATAGCCAGGTCTCAGCTAGCTGAAAGTCTATGCTCAGGGAAGGGTTAGAGTGTGAGGTTCTTGATTTATTGCCCCCTCTTGAGGTTAATGGTAGCTCAATAAGATCCAACACAGAAGCTAGCTCCTCTAGCCAGCACAGTTAATTCATTTTGTCTTATGGTTTTCTTGGTTCAGGTGTTGCAGAGAGGAGTGATCAGCTCTACCTAGAATTTGGTCATGAGGTGCGTTCTACCGGTAGCTCCAATAGTCCTCTGCGTGAGGATGTAGCCAGTTCCTCCCCGCGAGTTCTGGTCGATGAACGAACTTATGATGCCAGGTGTTATTCCTTTGCAATGAATGGATTGCAGATGCTTTGTGAAGAAATACTTGAACAGAGTGTCCGTTTGACTGATTCGTTTCATTCTGATCCAACACAGAACAACGGTTTCCAGGTTGACTGTGGGTAGGTTCGGTTTGAAGGAGTGGGTGGTAGCATGGAAATCAGGGTCAGGTTACCAGTTTCAACTCTTTCTAATCCATTTCATAGTGGTAGCTTGATTCCTGTTGACAACACGTAGGCTCCGGGTGAAGGAATGCATGAGAATTTGGAGCGCAGAGTCTATCTGTCGATTTCATGCCATTCTGAACCAATATGGAGAAACTTGGTTCTTGTTGACAACACGCAAGCTCCATTTGAAGGAGTGATTGATAGCATAGAGTGCGGAGTCCATCTACCCATTTCGATTCATCCAATTCAGAGCAGTGGCTTAGTTCTTGAAGGTATGAGCTCAAACCTCCCTATGCGTTGTTCTCCCAATGATTCTTTATCTTGTTTGAATATTATTGTTAGTAATTGTAATAATAATAATACTATTAATATTAAGAATTATAACAATATTATTAATAATAGTAATGATAATAGTTTTATTAATATTAATAATATTAATAACTATATTAATAATAAGAATAATAGTATTAATATTAGTGATAATAATAAGGTAGGTCTAGATAATAATAATAATATTAACAATAATATAGAGGATGACGTAACTATTATTAGTTCGGGGAATAATTATATAGAAAGTGGTGGTAAAATCATTTATAATAATAACAAGTTAAAAGTTCTTAACAGGTACAATAATTCTAAGTTTATGAAGAATCATAATGGAGTTGATCCTCCTCCCCCTCCCACTCATGGTAATAAGAAGGTTGTTAATTTGTCTACTCTCCTTTCTCCCCCTTCTATTTTTATGGTTTTACGCAAAGGTTAAAATTTTGCCTTGGCCCCTAAGAAGATCCGAATTGATGACATTATTTGTGACATTGAATGTGGGATTTGTGGTCTACCTGATAGTATTAAAAATACTATTAGCTAGGATTGTGTTGTTGTCCTTAGGAGAGCTAAGCCTCCTAAGAGCAACCTTAGCAGGGACGAATTTGAATCCCTAAAATGTTTGAATCAGAACAAAGATATTTTTGTTATGAAAGCTGAAAAAGGTGGGGCCGCGGTCATTCTTAAAAAGGAGGACTACTGCAATAAAATGTTGGAGCACCTTCATTATAATGGGAGCTATAAAAAGCTTCCCAAAAACCCGTTAAATAATATCTCGAGGAATGTAGCCCTTGCCATCAACTCCAGTTGCTCGGTGGGACCCTTGCATAGTAAACTCATTGAGAGAAATCATATCTCTCCTAGAATCTACAGTCTCCCTAAAATTCATAAGTAAGGAGCTCCCCTTAGGCCCGTAGTCAACACCATTGGAGGTCCTACCTATCTTCTAGAAAATTTCCTTGCCTTGAAGCTTAAACCCTTGGTTGGTCATATAGGGTCCTTCGTTAAATACTCGACCTCATTTATCGAGGAGCTCAAGAACATTAAGTTGGACTCTGGTGACATTCTGGTCAGTTTTGATGTGGTTTCCATGTACACTTGCATTCCTATAAATGAGACTATGGAAGTTATCTATCATCTAAACAATCCTGATACTGTTTGGTTAGTTGATATCAACCTAACTTCGACCTTTTTCTGTTTTGAAGATGAATTCTTTGAGCAAACCTGTGGGGTTGTCATGGGCTCACCCCTTTCCCCTATTGTTGTGAATATTTTTATGGAGGACATTGAATCCAAGGCTCTTAACTCAGCCCATCTCCTGCCTAAGCTTTGGAAATGATATCTAGATGACGCTAATGTCATCTGGTCTCATGGCCAAGAGGAGTTGGAACTCTTCTTCAATCATCCCAATAGTAAATCCTTGGCCATTAAGTTCACCAAGGAGCATGAAGTCGATGGTTGCCTCCCTTTCCTTAATATTCTTATCTCCAATAATAGTGATGGTTCCCTCTCCCACCAAGTGTTTCGTAAGAAAACTCATACGGTGCAATATCTTCATGCTAGTTCCCAACATTTCCTGGCTCAAAATTTGGGTGTTCTAAACACCCTTACCACTCATGCCTTAAGAATATCTGATAAAGAGAGCTTCTAGGAGGAGAAATCCCATCTCCTTAATCCCTTTGTTGAGAATGGTTGTAGTAGGCACTTGGGACATAAGGCTTTCCTCAGAGCAGCTAAGAATTCGATAGCTAAAAGAGATAAGAAGGGGAGGATTTTCGGGGCCCATCTTCCATTTGTTCAGGGGACTATGGATAGGATTGCAAGGATTCTTAAAAATTATAATGTCCCCTCGACCTTTAGACCTCTCAATACCATTCGTAAGTCCCTGAGATCTGTGAAGGATCCTATTGACCACAAGTACATGAAAGGGGTTTATATCATTCCTTGTTCCTGTGTGTTATAGACATTTTTGGGCACTTCAACCCCAATCATAAATGCCCATAAAATAAGGGATCCTACGTCCCTAAAAGTGTTGCTTCACTGCCTAAAGGAACAAGGTCAGCTAATTATATCATCTCCCAGAAGTTCTCCACTGAAAACTGCTCATAAATGGTCAAAACTAGACCATACTGAAAGCTCAATGCAGAGGGTGTGATGCATATCACCTTCCTAGTGTACAAGGTGCAATGCATACTAATTTTCTCCTCTGTAGGGTGCGATGGTCGGGAATGGACTAATGGTAGGGACAAAAATGCGAGGTGGAAGATCATGGAATCTTCCAGAAGCTTCCCCTCTGACACTTGCCTCTCTATTTTCGACGAAGGATGAGTAAGAGATCATCATTCTCTAAGTGGAAGCAGGAACTATCAGAGAGAAGACACTAATCAAGATCCCAGAAGATGACTCACCTTCTGTAATCATCTTATATGGATCCCTCATATAGAGATCCAGAGGCTGGAATTTTGTATCTTATAGAGAAGTGTTGTTGGTTTTATGGTGTACATTCATAGTGTTGGGTGATCTAAGCTTTTCTTGAGGTGAAGAAGGGCTTCCTAGCTGGAGGATGATGCTAGGTCAGAGCACATGGTTATAATCCTCTTGCTACTTTTCATGTTAATAAAGCTATTCTTGTTTCCTTCTGTATTCTTGTGTACTTGTTTATATATGCATTTATATGGTTAATACACATGTGATCCTGTATTATATATGAATTTAGATCCTTGTTTCTTCGATAGTAGTATGTTGCTATGATTCTACATGTTCTTTTGAAGCTAGGCAGACAAAGAAGAAGCAACGAAACTCTATCAAGAAGGAGAGGAAATCAAACGCAAGACTCAGGTTGGTCTTCTTGGTTCTCCTCTTGTCTATTTTCATAAGAGAAAACAATAGTAGGCTTTGATTGTTTGTTTCTAAGATAGCCACCCATCTTAGTGGGAATAGCAGCATCCGAGTGGACACTATTCCCTAATAACAAAATGGCAACTCAGTTGGGGAGCGACTAGATTACTTGTTAGCCTATCTATCCTTGTTTATTTTATAAACTTATAGACGGAGCCTGAAGTCAAGCCAGCTAGCCTTCGAACTGCATTTGTTATAAAAATGCAAAGTAGATCAATGCTGCTTCAGTCTATCTCCGGGTTTTTTTTATGAAATAAACAATAGATCTGCAAGTAGTCTCATTTCCCTAAGTGGTGGCTCTAGTAACCTCTTAGATCACCCCTGTGTTTTACATACACTGATCTTTACTTATTCGGCTTAAACACTTGAACTATATTGCAAACTGAGAGTGAAAAGTTGTTTGAAGTCTCACACTACTACCATCGCACCCTGCCTTCAAGGATGTCTGTATGCATCGCACTTCCCGAGTGCAGTAGGTGCGCTGCATACTGATTTCACTGTGTAACAGGTGCGATGGTCAGGGAGGGTTAACTTTGCCCTTAGACTATGGTTTTTTCTCACTGTTTTCAGTCTTATTCAAGAGTTTTGCTATCTGTAGTTAGGGTACTTCTATGAAAACCCCCTTCTCTTGCATTATTCCACCGCCTTAGTGCAAAGAACTATAAATGTTTTTTTATGTATTGTGCATCATTTTTAGTTCTCTTTTGCAAAAAAGTAGCATAGTCGAACTGTCGTCTCTAGATCTGAAAGTATCGTAGCTGTCGTTTTTAGTTTTATGAAGCAATCCCATTGTTATTTATAGTCGATTATATAGTTACTATTGCATAAGATTTGAATTGGTAGTTTTAAAGTGTTGAAAAGCAATTTTCATTTCAAAATCACAAAGTGTCTCTCTTGCTTTCACTTCGTTTTGAAAAAGAATTTTGTTGAGTATTGTCGCTTTAAATGTAATTCAGATTTGCACATAGATTTCTTAACGTCATTCACACATTAAGAAGGCTAAAAACAAATACATGCATGTGCATTTGCATTTTGATTGCTTGGCTTGATTTAGGACTGTGCATTTAGCGTGTGCTCTATGCTCTGTGAAGAAAAGATTCTTGACTTTCTTCCCTTTAGTAGCTAGGATTTTCATTGCTGAAAGAAGATAAAACGTTTGTTTATCATCTTAGACTGCATTTTAGGAATTATGTACACATCACGTGGTGAACCTGAAAGGAAAATTGTTAAGCAAGATCAAATTAAAATAAATTCAATGAATCTAACAACGCTTTGGAACATAACATAAAACATCTAGAGGTCTAGGCTAGAGACGTATTCTGACATCGTAAAACCTGGTAACTATTGCTTTCAGTGTTGGTTGGGTGATTCCTCCACTCTGAGACGGCAAGTGCCAGTAAGGACTTGTGCTCCCATGTACCATCGAGTATATATTAGGAGACCACAATAGGCTACATCCTTTATCCTTAGGAATCCGTGTATGTCGCCCTATCGATCGCTTGCACCGAACACAGCATTCAGGAAGATTGAATACCATACCGTAAAAAGTATTCTACAGTTTTGTGATTGGTTTGGTAATCCTCTCTACCTAGATCTCCAGAGAAGTCCATTTTGCTCCTTTTCAAACTACTTAAAGGAAAAGGTCCTCTGATAACTTGTCACTTCAGGCTCAATAAAAATCGACGGCGACTAGAGTCATCTTTTGTTTTTTCTCGAGTCTTTAAAATTGAAAAAAAAGTTGTGTCAAAGCGTCTAAAATTTTATTTTAAATTAGAATAACATCATAAGTTCCCTGATCTTCAGGTTGAGAAAATAGAGTCTACCAACCAAGGATTGCCCCTTTAAGGAAATCCTAGTCCCTTCTCCTCTTGCGGAGATGTTGGTCCACCCCATATGGCCACTTTGTCACTTCAAGGATTGACAATTAGTTTTCCTGTCTGGCTCTTCTCTACCTCTGTCATTCAAAATCTCGTAATTCCTGAACAATTTAATCAGCAACTAAACAACACTAGAGTTGCCTCCCAACCTTCTACTTCATCTGATTCTCCCTCTCCTCCTTTCTCTTCACTTGATAAAGCCGATAAAGCTAAAATTCAAGTAACTGAGAAGAAGAAGAAGCAGAAAGAGAAAAAGGAAAAGATGAAAAAGGAACCAAAATCGAAAGGGAGCAACCAAGTGTCGTCTAGCGAAAATCCTCACACTGCACAATCGAAACCTAAATCTCCTTGTGTCATTTGCAATGGAGGTCACTATCACCGAGATTTTCCCTAAATCCCTCGGATCTTAAGGGACTAGTCTCCTCGTTTGCACAATCCAGTAGCGTCAACCTCTGGCGATCATGTTGAATCCTCACCATCAACCAGTGAAAGTGAAGCACATGGAAAAAGAATGAATCCCAGATTTACTTGTAAGTTGTGTGAAGGCAATCACGTCATCCACCATTGTCCCTTCCTTGATGAGGCTAAAAGAGTTCTGGATGATCGTCCGGTTTCATTGCTACGACTTCCTCCTAGATATAAAAAACTCTTGCCAAGTCCTCCACTGGTTGAAAATCCGGCTGGCCCATCATTGTGGTCAGCCAAAGTATCTATCATTGAAAATGAACCCTCTGAGTCCATACCAGACGAAAGTCAAAGGGTCGATATGGTAGTTGACCCGGTCTTGCCTTTAGAGTGTTCATCTTCGAATGATACCGTCACTAAAGAGAAAGAGAACGACACCGTTCAAATTCTTTTCATCAACACAGACTCTAATGAACTTTGGGGCAGTCCTCCCATTCCTTTATCGCAGGAAGGAAGTTCATCAGAGTCATATCCAGCCGTCTATTCGGTTCCACCACCAAGCAACCTAGTCATTTCCTTCAACTAGAGTCTACTAGGCAGACCCCATTTACCAGCTAGTGTACCATTCAGAATCATTGTACAATCTTACAGAATGGTCATGGTTGGTACCATCATTGATGAAGGGGCTTCTGTGAGTATCCTTTCCTCAATTTCCTGGAAAGCACTTGGTTCACCATCACTTTTTCCTTAAATGAGAAATTTGACAGGCTTCGACAAGGGAACTAGTCGACTTTTAGGGATCCTTCCAAATGTGCCTATTACTTTTAGAAGGAAAACTGTTCACATGAACGTTATGGTAGTTCAAGGCCTTTAGATTATAATCTAATCCTTGGATGCGACTATATTTATTGCATGGGAGCCATCGTCTCCTCACTCTTTAGAGTAATGTGTTTTCCGCACGAAGGCAGAATGGTCAAGCTCGTAGACCAAATGTCATTCCCCAGTTCACACATCACAAATAGTCAAATGGTATCCCTAAATGGTCTTTTCACGCAAGAAATGTCTCATCGGTCTCAAGTCCATCCACCTGATGAGCGCGAGTGATTCAAGAAGATGTGACTGAAACCCAGGGAGCATGCACCTTGGTCTGTTTCGATAGGAAAACCTTAGGTATAGAGTGGATTTCTGTGAGGGATATATGACTAGTCTGGCAAACCCATCCTCACAGGAAAATGGGAACAGGATGGAATAAGATACCTTCATTAAAGTTATGTGAGTGGAATGCATCTGCGCCATTCACCTTTGTCTGTTTCGATAGACATCGTCGAGGAAGCATTTTATCTGCTACGCGGATAGAACTTTCTTGGTAACCTGGAAATTTTTCGCTATACTTGGGGGCATGCAAACCTTTCCACATGCAAGTGCAGAGTGGCTATTTATTTTTAAAATTTTTAGGACCTCTAACCCTTTAAACCCATAAGGCTAGTCATTTCCTAACTTGCATAAAGAAAGGATTCGTGCCAAAGCTTGAGAGATGTAAGCCACTTCAAAATAGCATCTCGAATGATACATTCTTATCATATGACTGGCAAGCAATGTTGTCGCAGAGTTCAAGCTCATTAAAAAATAAACCCTCCACGAGCAGTTTCAACGCATAATTCAAGCTCGTTAAAAAGTAAACATAAGTCATGAGCAAATGTTTCCCCCAACATTTAAGCTCATTAAAAAATGAACCGGTAAATAACCATTGTGAATGCCTTATCACCAGCTTTTGAGCCTTGGTCGTGTTCTCGCCATTCACCTCACTCTGGTTTTTAGCCGATGCATTCCCCCATATGATTGTTTACCCCTTCGAGGAACATCTGCAAAGAGTGATTCTGTTAGCCATCCTTGTGACACTGCCATGATTGGAAAATTCCAAATCTTACCTGGAATCAGCTGCTACCGGAAACCATCACTTGTTCCTTAAAAACGAGTCTTCTCTAGGCTCTTTTCTCCTGACTCATAAAATATGAAAAGATTGTCGAGCGATTGGCCTCTCCGGCTTGTTAAAAGCATCGAAAGTGCTATCCCTCCTCTAGATTTTAATCTTTTTGGACCTGAGGGATTATTACACGAAAAGATCGAGCGCTTTTCTTGTTCGACTCGTTAAAACTATCGAAAATTCATCCCTTTTGTATTATTTTACGCTTTTTCGGACTTAAGGGATTATATAATGAAAAAGAATCTTTGGAGTATCCTTTCCGTTTCTTTCAGACTCTCTAAAATTGAAAGAGACCGAGTTATCTTTGTCGTTAAACTCATTAAAACCTAAAAACGACAAACTCATCCAAATGGACGAGAACGAGTTTCACTGTTGCTAGGCTCGCTAAAATATAGCGATAGGTTCACTCGAAGGGCCGATTATAGAACAAGGATATGTTATCCTCCTCAAGCCTGATAAAAATAAAGAGGTACTGGTCAGCAATGACTAGGGAAAATTGGGAAGAAAACTTGAAGAAACTTTATTGGTAGCAAGTCGCTCTTGAACATGACACTTTCCTTCTGCATCCATGCTGGGTTGGGTTGTTCTATTCACTGGTCATCACCATTGGTCTATCACACCATCCATCTTTGGGGTTAACGCTACCAATCCATCATCAGTGTCACTGATATGTTCAAGAGAAGTCATTCAAACAATTCACCTATGTCTCACCCACTGCAATACATTCATGCTTCATTCCTTCATGACCGCCATCCTGAACCCTGTGTCATCAGTTTGTTTTCACCTCCAAAATCATTTGCTTCGTTCCGTGTCGTTGATGTGGGATTCATTAAGGCCATCCTTCAATGGGTCGAGATCAGCTCATTATCTAAGAATTTGACTTAGGAACAACCCTTTCAGTACTTTGAAGCTTGCATGCCTCAATGTAAAGTTTCTCACTTTCAGCAACATGTTTACATTAATGACCTTCGACCAAGAGATTTTACGTGGTGTTTGACGCCAAGTCCCTTTTCACACCACGTGAATTGTACTGTAGTACCTTGAGGGTCATTGTCATTATTGGTGATTCCTCTCGTACCTGTTAACAGCTTACATCATTGGCTGGTAATCAGGCGATGTCTTTCCATGTTCGACTCCAAAACATTTTTCACATTGATCGACTTGTACTCCGAGTGAAGATTGAAGAAGTTTTGAAGACCTCAGATCTAGTTTCATCCATCCAGGCTGCGATATATTAAGGAATATAAAAACATCAAATGTACATCATTGCCGAACAGATGATCATCCAAATCAAAGGATGATGTGTTCATATCATCAGTCTGTCACACAGACGATTGTTTGTCCTATGTGCATGAAAATGAATTTATAAAGCTGAGCATGGGAATGCCCGCCTCAGCTAGATCATGAAATTTTTTTGTCAAAATAATGTATTGTATGTATCTTATTACAGGTTGCCTCCTAGCTCGGAAAAACTTCAGATCCTCATAGTAAAGCATTTCACCCGACATCAGAAAGATTAACGGCCTCATGCTTTAGGGGGCAACTATTATAGACATTTTTGGGCACTTCAACCCCAATCATAAATGTCCATAAACTGAGGGCTCCTAAGTCCCTAAAAGTGTTGCTTCACTTCCTAAAGGAACAAGGTCAGCTGATTACATCATCTCCCAGAAGTTCTCCACTGAAAACTGCTCATAAATGGTCAAAACTGGACCATACTAGAAACCCATTGCAGAGGGTGTGATGCATATCACCTTCCCAGTGTACATGGTGCGATGCATACTGAATGGCTCCTCTGTAGGGTGCGATGGTCGGGAATGGACAAATGGAAGGGACAAAATGCGAGGTGGAAGATCATGGAATCTTCAGAAGCTTCCCCTGACATGCCTCTTATTTTCGACCAGGAATGAGTAAGAGATCATCTTCTCAAGTGGAAGCAGGACTATCATAGAGAAGACACTAATCAAGATCCCAGAAGATGACTCACCTCTCTGTAATCATCTATATATGGATCCCTCATCACAGAGATCGAGAGGCTGGAATTTTGTATCTTATAGAGAACGGTTGTTGGTTTTCTGGTGTACATTCATAGTGTTGGGTGATCTAAGCTTTGCTTGAGGTGAAGAAGGGCTTCCTAGCTAGAGCATGATGCTGGGTCAAAGCACATGGCTGTAATCCTCTTACTACTTTTCATCTTAATAAAGCTATTCTTATTTCCTTCCATATTCTTGTGTACTTGTTTATATATGCATTTATATGGTTAATACACATATGATCCTATATTATTTATGAATTTAGATCCTTGTTTCTTCAATAGTAGTATGTTGTTGTGATTCCACAGGTTCTTTTGAAGCTGGGAAGACAAAGAAGAAGCGACGAAACTCTATCAAGAAGGAGAGGAAATCAAATGCAAGACTCAGGTTGGTCTTCTTGGTTCTCCTCTTGTCTATTTTCATAAGAGAAAACAATAGTAGACTTTGATTGTTTGTTTCTAAGATAGCCACCCATCTTAGTGGGAATAGCAGCATCCAAGTGGACACTATTCCCGGATAACACTGTGGGACCCCCTATATTGGTGAGACTGGTCATTCCATCAATCAGATGATTAGTGAGCATGCAACTGACCTTAAGCATAGGAGAGCCAAGTCTTCTACTTTAGCAGATAATGTTGAGAAAACCAATCATCACGTCTACATCGAGGAAGCTAGTGTGATTGCTAGAGTGTCCCAATTCCATCACCAAAAGTTTAGGGAAGCACTTGAGATTGAAAAAAGGCCAAACAATCTCAATAGAGAGGATGGCTAGAAGGTCAGTAGTTGTTGGGTTCCAACCCTCTCCTCCTAGTCATGATCTTCCTACCTTCCCTTCCGTTTATTTTGTTTCCTCTCATTGTCTTTATAGAGTTTTCCCTTGGTTTCTTGAAGCCTTTGCTCCTTGTGGTTCTTTTAGTTTTAAGGTTTGTATAGCTCATGTTTATGCTATTAACTTAAAGAAAATTAGTGTCAAATTAATCTTGGATGATTTTAACCATTAAGTTAAATATTATAATTTTCTTTCTATCCCTTATATTACTCTATTGATTATATATTTAACTAACTTTTATTAATAACTATTGAATTAGAATTAATTTATTTTTAATTAATTTATCTTAATATATAGAATTAAAGATAAATTGCCCCTTTAATTTACATTTTAAATTAAAGTATAGAACTTATGTTTCATATATTACCCTAACATGTATATCCTTTATAGCTCACTATTCTATTATTTCGATTTAATAACTTGGTTAACTTACTTTTAATTTAATTTGATTGATTTTATATTTTATTTCTAATATCATAATTATAATTAAATTACTCTACCTTAGTTACTCTAACTTCTGTAAATAACTATTATTTAAAACTAATTTTGCTTATTATTGATATTTATTAGTATATAAAATGTGACTTATACCTGAATAATTATTATTCCTAGATATTTATGTATATTTATATATTTAATAATTTTTATAACTAACTAATTATTAATATGAATTAATTTAGGATATAATTTATTTTAATATATATTTATAATTATAATTTGATAAAAAAAATGGTCCTTTTACTTTTGTTTTAATATTAATTTATCTAACCTAAGTTATTTGTAATTAAAAAATGGTCATACCAAATCTAGCCATTATCGATTTAGCCGTTACCTGGTCAGGGATTTTAGTCATTGGAGTTTCTGTTCAATCTATTTAACATGCATAGCCTATTCTGCTCATTCAACTTGTCCTAACGATGAGCCACACTAGCTGGTGAGAAATGCGTCAAAAAATGAAATATATTGTGATTACGCCAAAAAATCTCTCATAAACTAAATTTAATCCCTTAGAAACCATGTTTCTAACCTATTTCCAATTACATTCTCTTTATGAAACCGAAGCTGATATTTTAACCTCATTAAAACAGTCTGAGTCCACCCATATATCTTATCATATACATGAATGGGGGAGTCAATTTTGATCGATGAAAACTTATATTCTCGATCAGATAGGGTCAGAATTATTCATCAAACCTTTGTTTCCATCTAATATTGAAGATGTTGCCAAAGGCAGGGTTGTCACTGAAGAGAAAGTTATTTCACGTGCTCAATATTTAGATTTGAATTACACCTAATCTAGCATATTCTATGGTAAGATACCCAATTCTTCACGCCCTTCACATACTATTCCACCTTCTCCATCGAAGGAATCACATCTTATTGATGGTCTACTTGGTTCCATCAATCAACAATCATTGAGAAAATCTTGTAATCAAACTAATTCGAAATTTTCTCGAACTGTGACCGATCAAAGCCCCTCCATGTAAAATTTTATTAATGTTTACATCACTTCATAATATTGAGAAATATTGGTGAATACCTCCATTTGGGAAACTATAAATTTATTTACTAATAAAAAATTTATTATTTCTATTATTCAAATTCCTAACTTGTCTTCTCAAATTGAATCTTGGTTAGGATATGGTATCCTTCCATTATTTTAAATTAATATATATATATATAATATATATAATATATATATATATATATTATATATATATATTATATATATATATATACATCTCACATTCCCAAATGTACTCTCAGATTTACTTGGGAGAAGACATGGTCCTCTCCCATTAATTTCCCAATTTTATGTTCATATCACATTTCCAAACATACTCTCATATTTACTTGGGAGAAGAGAAGTCAACTGTAAGATTGGAGGAGAAGTTAATGACAATAATGAGAGGAAGGGCATAAAAAGGGAAGGAGGAAGGGAGAAAGGGGGATGTTGGGTCTTGCTTATGATTTTTAGGTGGGCTATGATTTTTGGAGACCTAGGGCACCAATGGAGGTTTCTTGGGTTGGTTGAGAGGAGGGAAATACTATTTATCTTGGTCTTCAACACACACACTACATCTGGTTGGACTTGGGCTCGGAGGGTTAGGAAACTTGTGATGGTTTCTTGGGCTAGGAATTATTTCCTAGTTGATTGGGAGGTAAATCCAGTCGGTAGTCGAGAGGAGCATTTCAACAGGAGCAGTAGCTTAAGGGCATCTCCAGCCACCGGTATAGGTATTCCTCTATGCATAGGTTACTCATGTAAATTATTGAAATGAAATGTTCACTATAAGTTGTAAGGATTAGAATGTAAATGGTAATTCTTCATTGTTTAAATGTCTTGTAAGAAAATAAATTATTGCCTCTTATTTTATTCAATTATCAAAGAAAATAGATTTGTTAGAAGACATTATGATAGGGCCTTACACACAGTATTAGAGATTTGGTTCAAAATCTAGACCCAAAACACACTAAACCCAAATTTAGCCTGAAATTCTCAGAAATGGTGGAATCCGTGAAAATACTTGGTTTCATTTGGGACCTAATGTCAGTTTCTTTCCTTGGGATTTGTATGGTTTTGTAATCTTTAGTGCTCATGAAAATTAAATTTGGAGCTCTATGCCCCTTGGTTTTCTCGCCACTAGCTATCTCTTTTACGAACGATGTGTTTGAGTCGTCCTGGGACATTTGGTGCTAATGTAGAGTAGTAGTCCCAAGTTCATTGGGGAGACATTAGAGACCTAATTAACGGGCAATGGCAAGAATGTGAGGATTGAGTGTTGGCATTATGGCATAGGTGTTGTCCTTGATGGCAACTCGCTCTAGTGATAGACCACAGTTCAGGCTCTCAAAATGAAGGAAAAAATATAAACACAGGTTCAACTTGACAAAGCCACGTATATACGTAGGTTAGATGTTCAAAAGGCACGTATGCATATACACGCACTTTCACACAAGAAAAAGCACGTACATGTGGGAGAACTTATTTTTGGTCTGTAATATTTAGTCCCTGGTATTCGAACCTATGGTTTTGGGCCATGATATCTTGTAGGAAGTATTGATCCCAAGTATTGGGTCCATGGTATTGATTGGTTATGGTTTTGGACAGTGTTATTGTGAAAGGCCGAAGACTATAAAAGAGGAAGGAGATCATTTGGCAAAGAAGAAGCTGAATGATTGAATATCTGAAAAGCGCTAGATCTGGAATACTAGGGATTGGTTTATGGTACAAATTTGGATCAGAATGAAGAAGGAAGTTGAGCGCAAGGAGAAAGATATGTTCTATTGATGGGTCAAAATCTTAAGGCTTGAATAATAGTATCTTTGTATGATTTTGATCTGTTGTATGTGACACATGCTTGATCTATAAATCTGGTAATCTCGATGAACTAATCTTTGAATAGTGAATTATCCTTTATAGATCTATACGCAAGTTCAGTGAAGCGAAGGCGTGTATACACGCTAGTTCTGTGAATAAAAACAACGTATATGTAGGTTGGTCAAAACACAGATGCATATGCACGCAGGTTTCTAGTTGTTGAAATAATGTACATCTATTGAATTATGTTCTAGTTTCTTCTGTTTATTGCTGCAGTGATCAGGGTTCAGAATTGGTGTGTGGATACTATTACAATGTTCTGTATATAGTTGTCAGAGAAGTGTCTATTTTTTTCAGTTTTAAGTAGTAAAAGGGAGATTGTTGATGATTGATTATTGTTCATGGATCCAGTCTGAAAATTTATGAAACGTGGTCCTTGGAAGAAAAGAGAAGGTTGTAGCCTTCTACAGGTAGTAGCTTGCATACTAGTATCCCAGCTAGTACAAGAGCTAAGGGGGTTATAGCTTCCTTCCAGGAGAAGCTGGAGAATGGGAGAGGGTTGCAGCTCTTTGCAGGTAGCAGCCTACGTACTGGTAAAGGAATGCACCAATACAAAATCATTGTAAAAATAATTTTCTAATTAAAAGAAGATAGAGACGAATTACAACAGGTGGTTTTCACCCACATTGGGTTTCCACCTTATATCTTGTGTTCTTGTGTGTGATTGTTCTCTGCTCTATTTTACTGTTCCTGGTTACTGTTTATATGGTTCTGATGCACAGATTAATGATCAACATCTGTAGAGTAAACTAAATTATAAGTCTGCATGGTATATGTGGGTTTCCTTATTTGTAGTTGCGTATATACGCGGTTTTCTCTAACTCAAGTAGTGTATATGTTCTAGGTTTGAAAAAGAAAATATTGACTAGATAATATTGATTCACACCCCCCCCCTCTCAGTATTATTTCCAACAATTGGTTTCAGAGCAGGTCCTTCAGAAGAAGCTTGATCGCTTGAAGGAAGATAAGTCATCATGAGCAACTACGAAAGAGAAGCATCGATCAGGCCACCAATTTTTTATGGGACAAACTTTGTCTATTGGAAGGTAAGAATCACAGCCTATCTTCAATCTCTTGGTACAGAAGTCTGGGATATCATAGATACAAGGTACTCTTTTCCATCAACAACCCCTACAGATCCGTCTGGTAAGAAGCAGTATGAAACAAATGCAAAGGATGTCAATACTCTATTAGGATGTCTATCTCAATCAAAATTGGTCAAGGTTATGCAGTATAAAACCGCAAAAGAAATATGGGACAAGATCATTCCGAACTATGAAGGAGATGAACAGGTATAACGAGCAAAACTTCAAACCCTCAGAATTCAGTATGAAAATCTCAGAATGTACAATGGTGAAAGCGTGTCTAACTATTTCCTACGTATAGATGAGATTGTTAATTGCATGAAAAACTTGGGTGAAGAAATAAAAGAGGCTGTTGTGGTTGAAAAGGTTCTAAGATCTTTGTCCTCTATGTTTGAATCAAAGGTTTCTGCAATAGAAGAAAAACAGAATCTACAGAACCTTACCATGTCACAGCTGCACAGAATTCTAACTACTTACGAAATGAGGAAAGGAGGACCATCAGATAGGAGAGAAGTTGTATTCAAGGCTTCAGGCAAAGGGGATTACTATGAGTCAGGACATATGTCAGAAGAAGCGGAAGAATCAAATTTTGTCAAGAACATTCAACGGGGTGCTAGAAGATTTAGAGGTAAGTTACCTTTCAATTTTTTTGCTTGTGGAAGAGTCAGACACTATGCTGCCAAGTGTCCTCATAAAGATAAGCTTGACCAAGGTAAGGAACCTATTATATGGAACAAGAAACAAAATATAAATAAGAAAAGCTATTACACTCATGAAGATAGTGATGGATTTTCAAATAGTGATGAAGATGAACAAGGTAACAATTATAGACTTTTAATGGCTTTTGAAGATGATGATTTCATGGATGCTATAGATGAAGAAGGTCTTTATGAAGAGATTTCTAAACTCAAATTTTGTTTAGAAGAAAAACATATGATTATTGATACTCTACAATTCAAACTGTCCGAAAAGGAAAAACATCATGAAAAGTTAGAATGTGAAATTGTGGGACTTAGAAGAGAGATTGAGAAAACTAAAGCTCTTAATCCTATATTTGCTAAAGGGTCTGAAAATTTAGATGAGATTATCAAAGTGCAATGCTCTCCACTAATCAAGATAGGTCTGGGATATAATGAAGAAGCATCTCAAGCGCAAAAACCATCCACTTCCAAAATTTATCTTGATGCAGCAAGGAGAAGTGAGCAAAGGACAAATGAAGATCACTAGGTAAATCAGGGACAATTTACCTCAAGGATGAACAAAGATTACCAGGTAAATTGGGGGAAATCTACTTTAAGGATGAACAGAAGCTACAACCAGCCACAGGTAAAACCTTCTCAATTTTCCTCAAGAATGGATGTCAATAGAAACTACAATCATTCACTTGGTAGAGTTGATAATTGCAGGAATTTCTTCAATGGCCAATGTTTCTCGTGTCATAACTTTGGTCACAAAGCAGCTCAATGTGTAGCCTATAAGACAATCATGACTAGAGAAGCTCAAAAACAAAGAAGTATGACTGGGATCATGAAAAGAACCTTCAATAACTTTTCTGCTCTTGAAAATGAAATAGAATGTTCTATTTGTAACAACTTCGGTCATGAAGATTCTGAATGCAGGAGCAGGTTTCAGCAGACAACTCAGAAGGAACAAGCCTCAAGTGCCAAAACATGGAGAATGAAGGAATCACAACTAGAAAGATGTGGGATAGCCTTATATGCAGAAGGACAGGAAAATCAATGGTACATCGACAGTGGATGTTCGAAACATATGACAGGTGATAAAGAAAAACTTCAATCATATAGTTCCTTAGAAAGGGAAAAGAAGGTCTCATTTGGAAATGACACCCCTATGTTCATAAAAGGTAAAGGATATGTTCAGTTGAAAGAAAAAGGTCAAAGCTGGAAATGTTATGTATGTTTATGGGTTAAAGCATAATCTATTAAGTGTCAGTCAGATGTGCGATCAAGGAGATGAGGTAATATTTCGATCAAATGGATGTAGTGTTCATGATCTCGATACAGGAAAAACAGTGATCAAAGGCATAAGAACTCCAAATAATTTATACATATTCAAGGAAGGACAAAATAAATGCTATCTAAGAAAGAATGATGAACATTAGCTATGGCATCGAAGATTGGGGCATCTAAGCTTCTCAGAAATAAGGAAAACATGAAAATACTAGGCAGTTCGTGGACTTCCAGACATCATAATTCTAGACAATACAATATGAAAATCATGTCAGTTTGGTAAGCAAACCATAACTAACTTCCTTGAGAAGGAAGGATCAGCTAGCAAGCCACTTGAACTTGTCTATACTGTTTTATGTGGTCCATCTAGGAAAAGGTCACCTCGAGGAGAAGAATACTTTATATTATTCATTGACGACTTCTCCAGGATGTCTTAGATAGGACTTAGAAGCACAAAGATGAAGCCCTCGAAAAATTCAAATCTCTCAAAGCATTGGTTGAAAATGAATCAGATCAAAAAATCAAATGCCTCAGGTCTGATAGAGCTGGGGAGTTTACCTCAAATGAATTTTTCGATTTTTGTGAAGAACATGGAATAAGAAGGGAATTCTCTACTGCAATGACTCCTCAGCAAAATGGAGTAGTGGAAAGGATGAACAAAACGGTTCAACAAATGGCTCGAGGTATGATGGATGATTCTGGAACTCCTGCAACTTTCTAGGGTGAAGCTGCATTTGCTGCAGTTGTTGTTATCAACAAGACAAATGTTCGGGTGAACAACACTCAGACTCCTCATGAGCTATGGTATGGTGAGACTCCCTCGGTAAAATATTTCAAAATTTTTGGGAGCAAATGCTACATCAAAAATACTGATGAAAATTTTGGCAAGTTTGAACCTAGAGCAAATGAAGGCATTCTCCTTGGTTACTCTCCCCACAGAAAAGCATACAAGTGTTATAATAAAAGGCTTGGAAAAATTGTTGAAAGTATTGATGTTGTGGTTGATGAAGAAGAAAGCACTCCTAGACAGGTAAGATCTAAAGATTTCGAAGATGATGAGGACTATCCATCAACATCTAATCAGATTCATGATGAAGAAGAAACCCATGAGGCGCCAGAAGAACATATAAGGATAGAAGAAAAACTCCATCCGAGTACGTTCAGAAGAATCATCCAGAATCTCAAATTTTGGGGCAAAAAGAGGCAGGTATACAAACAAGAAGAACAATTGCAGAAACTTAAAGCTATTTGGCATTATTCTCCTCCACTGAACCACAAAATGTAAAAGAGGCATGCAAAGATGAATGCTGGGTCAAGGCAATGGATGAAGAACTTGAGCAGATTGAAAATAATAACACTTGGGAGTTGGTTCCTTGACCAAAAGATAAGAATGTCATAGGGACAAAATGGATATTCAAAAACAAGTTGAATGAAAATGGGGAAGTTATTAGAAACAAAGCCTGACTAGTTTGTAAAGGGTATGCTCAACAAGAAGGAATCGACTTTGAAAAAATGTTTGCTCCCATTGCTAGACTTGAGGCCATCAGAATGTTCCTTGCTCTATCTAGTTTTCAGAAGGTCAAAGTATTTCAAATGGATGTAAAATCTGCTTTTCTAAATGGAGACTTGGATGAAGAAGTGTATATTGAGAAACCAGATGGGTTTATCCTTGGAAATGATCCAAAGCTTGTATGCAGACTCAAAAAGGCTCTCTATGGCCTTAAACAGGCTCCAGGGGCTTGGTATTATCGCTTGGATAAATACCTCCGTCAGCAAGGTTTTATAAAAGGATCAACTGATAGCAATCTTTATATAAGAATTGACAATGATAAGTTGCTAATACTTCTTGTGTATGTTGATGATATCATATTTGGTAGTAATGAAGAAGACATGAGTCAAAACTTTGCCTTAGTGATGCAGAAAGAGTTTGAAATGTCTATGCTTGGTGAGCTCACATATTTTCTTGGTTTACAAGTCCAACAAAGAAAAGATGGCATCTTTCTATCACAAACCAAGTATCTCAAGCAAATCTTGAACAAGTATGGGATGGAGGATTCAAAACTTGTATGTACCCCGATGGTGACAGGTTGCAGCCTCAACGCAAATGATGAATCAGCAGTAGTGCATCAACCAACCTATAGATCCATGATTGATAGTCTACTCTATCTAACAGGTACCCAATTAGACATTATGCATGCAGTGGGAATAGTTGGAAGGTTTCAGGAAAATCCAAAGGAAACTCATCTTCAGGCAGTCAAGAGAATTTTCAAGTATCTTCAAGGAATTCAAAGCTATGGCTTATGGTATCCTAGAGATACAGATATCACACTTCATGCATATACAGATGCAGATTGGGTAGGAAGCGTGGATGACAGGAAAAGCACTAGTGGTGGTGCATTCTACATGGGTCCTAGATTGGTATCCTGGTTCAGCAAGAAACAAAGTTCTATTGCTTTATCTACAGCTAAAGTAGAATATGTAGTTGTTGCATCTTGCTACACATAGATTCTTTGGATGATGCAAACATTGCAAGATCTTCAAATGACTTGTACTCCACCTATCTCCATTTTTTGTGATAATACAAGTGCTATTAGCATCTCAAAGAATCCTGTCATGCATTCAAAGACTAAGCACATACCGATCAAATATCATTCTCTCCGGGAACAATTACTAGAACAAAAGGTCAAGTTGGAGTATGCTCCCTCTAAGGAACAAGTTGCTGATATACTCACCAAACCACTACCCAGGGAGACATTTGAATACCTCAGATAGAAGCTGGGAGTAGTTGATGCATCATCTTGCTATTGAAATCTGTCTGTCAGAGAAAAGTTGTTGTACGCGACTTGCATGAGGAGGATCCACGTACATATGCCAATTTATGTAGATACAGTCGCGCATATGGTGGTTTGAATGAAATCAGTGGGGACAAACTCTGGTTGAAGAGAATATGATATGAGTCTGACAGAGACCATCTGGCACAGGTTCAGGGGTAGCAGATAAACTTCTAATAATGCATTGTTGGTATTATCTTAGAACCTTTTGGTTTAAGTTCACAGCTATTGATTTCAGGTGGAACAAATGCAGAGGGAACATATAAGGAGAACATGGTTGCTGATCTGAATAGTGATTGACAGATGCTGCTAATATTAGTTATTGGTGACTTTCATAGTCTTGCTCTAGATATTTCTGTCATGTATATCTTTTACTATTATCAAGGTCATGTAACGACCTATTTTGGTTTCCCCACTATGCCTGGGATTATTGATGTAATGAACTTGGTTGTCATATGTAACTTTCTGATGTATCCCCACTGGTTGGGTGGATGATCCCCAGTTGGTTGGGTGATGGATGTATGTATAGAGTCTTTTGGTGATAGGAAGGTCATTTATGATGTATAAGTCATGGTTCTTCTTGAAGAACATCTTTTTGTAGATCTTGCCTACACTCAGGGGGAGCATAACCCTTTGCCCTTGACGTCAAAGGGGGAGAATGAATTTGAGGATAGGATATTGGGGGTTGCCATCAAGTCCAAAGGGGGATATTTTTTTCATTATGGCATAGGTGTTGCCCTTGATGGCAACACACTCTAGTGACAGATCACAATTCAGGCTCTCAGAATGAAGGAAAAGATATATACGCAGGTTCAACTTGATGAAGTTGCGTATATACGCAGGTTAGATGTTCAAAAGGCGTGTATGTGTATACACGCACTTTCATGAAAGAAAAAGCACATACATGTGGGAAAACTTATTTTTGGTCCGTGATATTTAGTCCCTGGTATTTGAACCTATGGTTTTGGGCCATGGTATCTCATTAGAAGTAGTGATCGCAAGTATTGGGTCCATGGTATTGATTTTTTATGGTTTTGGACCATGGTATTGTGAAAGGCCTAAGACTATAAAAGAGGAAGGAGATCATTTGGCAAAGAAGAAGATGAATGATTGAATATCTGAAAAGCGCTAGATCTGGAATACTAGGGATTGGGTTATGGTACAGATCTGGATCTGAATGAAGAAGGAACCTAAGCGCAAGGAGAAAGATATGTTCTACTGATGGGTCAAAATATTGAGGCTTGAATAATAACATCTTTGTATGATTTTGATTTGTTATATGTGACACATGCTTGATTTATAAATCTGGTAATCTGGATGAACTAATGTTTGAATGAGTGAATTATCCTTTATAGATATTTATGCAGGTTCAGTGAATGGAAGACACGTATACATGTTGGTTCTGTGAATAAAAACAGCGTATACGCAGGTTGGTCCAAACACAGATGCGTATTCATGCAATTTTGCGGTTGTTGAAATAGTGTACGTCTATTGAATTATTTTCTAGTTACTTCTGTATATTGCTGCAGTGATCAAGGTTCAAAATTGGTGTGTGGATACTGTTACAGTGTTCTGGATACAGCTGTCAGAGAAGTGTCTATTTGATTCAGTTTATGTGGTAAAAAGGAGATTGTTGATGATTGATTGTTGTTCATGGATCCAGTTTGAAAATTTATGAAACGTGGTCCATGGAAGAAAAGAGAAGGTTGTAGCCTTCTGCAGGTAGTAGCCTGCGTACTAGTATCCCAACTAGTACAAGAGCTAAGGGGGTTGTAGCTTCCTTCCAAGAGAAGTTGGAGAACGAGAGAGGGTTGTAGCTCTCTACAGGTAGGAGCCTGCATACTGGTAAAGGACTGCACTAGTACAAAATCATTGTAAAAAGAAGTTTCTAATTAAAAGAAGATAGAGACGAATTGCAGCAGGTGGTTTTCACCCACATTGGGTTTCCACCTTATATCTTGTGTTCTTGTGTGTGATTGTTCTCTACTCTGTTTTACTGTTCTTGGTTACTGTTTATATGGTTTTGATGCACAGATTAATGATCAACATCTGTAGAATAAATTAAATTATAAGTTTTCATGGTATACGCGGGTTTCCTTATTTGTAGTTGCGTATATACGCAATTTTCTCTAACTAAAGTAGCGTATATGTTCTGGGTTTGAAAAAAAACATATTGACTAGATAATACTGATTCACCCTGCTCCCCTCTTAGTATTATTTCCAACATTAAGCTCCTAGTATCTCCGTCTCCTTGAATGTTTTTCTTTTCCTCTTTCCTCAGGGGATTAACCTAGTTTTTCAAGGGATTTCTTGTATGCTCTATTAGCTTAACTGGATGAAGTATATTTTCACACAACTAGTGTTGAATGTGCAAGGGTTTCTTAAAGCTATTTTTATAGAGCTCTGTTTCAATTCCATCTATGTCCAAGATCGTTACTTCTCTAGACATGTAGAGGCCTTGTAATTTAGAAATCCAACCTTGTATTTAATTGTTTTTTTTATCAAATGGATATTTCATTAAAACACTTTGATTCTATTTATTGCTCATGAACAGTTGTTGCGATTTATAGCTTCTAGGAAATGATGTTATTTAACCTGAATTACGATTGACTGGAAACTTTTATTATTGCATAGTTATCTTAAAATGTAGGTCTTAAAATAGAGATTGCAAATATATTTTCAACCGGCCCTTGACCTATGACCGTTAATTCAAACCTTGTCTTGTGTCTCCAACTGTCAGATAGTTTCCCAGCCCTTGGTAGGATATGGATGCTTGGCCATTAAGACTCTTGAAGTACAGTGATAGAAGTTTTAGAGTTAGTATTGTAATAACTCCACATCAATACATTTTGATATTATTGGTTGTGTCATTATTCTACCTGAAAAGTATCGATGAAGATGGTTTTATGATATTTGTGTGGCTATATGACCAATTATTCTTGGAATTTAAAGGGAAACTATCATGTTAGGTTAAATTGTGTGCTTGTTTCCATTTAGTTTCAGATATATGTGTGGCTATATGAACTAATAATATGTGAAATTAAGAAAAACACTGGTGTTGTCGTTATTGGCATACGGGTCCACAAACACTTGAGCAACAGTTAAAAACGCATTGGCAGCACACACATTTACTTTGTTGTCCAAAACATAATGACTTTTTCCCTTATGGCTACCAGAGAGTTAGAAGAGTCATCCACTTTGAACAACCCAATTAGTACAACATTGATTAACACTTCTATGAATCTTGGCACTGTTAAGGAGGCAATTCAGTATAATACTTTTCTTCCCTAACATCTACCCTGCCAGCCAAGTAACTCTGAAGTCATTGGAAGCCATGACTTTAGTTCCTCTCTCTTCTTGATCTTTAGACATAAAATATCTTACCAACAACTTTTTCCAGTCATCACACAATGGAATGCAGATGCAAATAGAATTTCTTGAATGGGTGTTGTAAATTCGAAATCAAGTTCTTCAAGGGCTATAGGGAATTCAACATCAAAATCACTCTTTTCTAATATCGTCCCATTCTCAGTCTCCTCCACATAAAGCAGGTCTTGGTTGCACCCATGGTAGACTTTTCTCATGCAAGGCTAGAAGGCAGCAAGCACAAGTGACTGATGCAGAGTCTAATGTAGATTGGGTTGAAGTAGATTTTAAAACAAGATATTTCAGTAAGATGGAATTCATATCATGTGTATTGAAGATATATTTCATGAATTGCTTGATGGAATTATTTGATACCTGGCTTGATATAATTAGAATAGAGGCATCAATTGCTAAATGGTCCACTAGGTAATTTTGCACTCTTAGGACATGATAATGCTCATGGGAGTCATATCTTTTGCCTCAATTGGTATTTTCAATATAAGCCTTGCCAAACTACAATCCAATGGGCTAGTGGAGTTGTGCATGTTTCTAATTGTAATGTTTTAGTCTCGAATGACTATCAGGTTCCTTGTCCACCTTGGAACAATGATCTTAAATCCTTGATAAAGGGCTTAATAAAGGGCTAATGCTTCAGCCTGGTTATTAGATTTCATCCTAATGCCCGTTCAAAAATTATTTCTTGTCATCCATTAGGATTGTTGTCTACGGTTTCCTTTCAAAGCTTCATCAAAGAAAAGAGCAGACTTTCTCTCTAATGTCAACCAACTATAAAACTCATCTTCTAGGTGGATTTGCCATGGTACCCTATGACTGGGTCTTTCCATGATACTTCCTGGATTCTGGATATCTCCCATCAAAAGATCCTCAAGCCAAATTTTCTCTTCTTACTCCAGCATCATCACATTATGGCCTTTCAATCCTTTAACACAGATTGCTTCTAACATGAGGACACAAGGTTTCACTGCCTCTGTTCTAGGGGTGGTCTTCTCTTGCTAAAAGATGGCTCTACCTCTAGCTAACCATATTTCCTGGCAAATAAACTTAGGTGACTGCCATTCAGGCTCATTTTGCAATTGGCTTATTCAGAAATGTTCCATTATATATTTTGTGCCAAGCAATCAACATTTCACTCTAGGACAAAGGAAGGGCAATCGTATACTCAATTTCTACAAATGTATCCACCTGATTGGAGAACCACTGACCAAAGAAGTGATTCCACTAGGATTCCTCTAAAGAATTGCATGATGCAAATTGAGAGGGTCCTTTTATTTGTTTTTGGGAGGTTATCAACAACTAACACTGAACAACCTTTGGCTCAATATTCTTATCACATATTTCGATAGTCTAATTTTCTAAAACAAAAAACAACTTCCATTGGATATTGGGTTTCATTTTCGGAATTGGTCCTTGTAAATTCCATGATATTATGGCACTTTCCCAAGCTTCCAAGTCTTAAAAAAAAAATTACTCTTGAGATTTTACACCCTCGATCTAATGTTTTAATGTCTTGTAAATAAATAATGAGGCAATTTTATTATTAAGAATTTAATGATGTAAAATGTACAAACTTTTTTGTGAAATGGGAAATTCATTATCAAGGTTCCATCAAGTAGGGTATGTACTGAGGATACATGTCTAGGTAAAATACGAGGGCAGGTATGGAATAAATTTAGGATAGATTAGCTTAGGACATGATGATGGGGGGGCATGCTGTATCAAATGGAGCAAAATCTCATCATTTTTCTTGTTTGGGAACAAAGCTTTATTTAGCTCAATCAATTTGTCAAGCCACCTCACCTTTATACATCAACCACCTTATAATAATAAGGGGAATTTTTATTTGGCTTGTTCTCTACCCCTTTTTCTTTGGCACTTTCCATGTTATTCCTAGTTGTCATCAAGTCACTCCTTTTGAGTATGCTTAATGGTTGCTAGAAATGTCGTTTTGCATTCTTGTAGTCACTTTGTCTCACAAGCTATTCATAGACACATGTTGATAAGTCTTTGATGGTGTTCTTTTGTGTTGCATGTGTGCATATTGTTAGTCTTGAAGGATGTCCTCAATGGATGCCTATAGATTGTTGGCCTTAAAGAATAGCTTCAATGAATATGCAGGAAGAGAAGCCTGTTTAAGGAGAATACATCTTTGTTGATTGATGATTGTTTAAACTTAAAATATCATGTTAGATCCTTGATATAGTTTGGATAGCAAGTACTAATTCTAGCTCTACTATTGATTCATTTAGGATCATCAACTAGGTCTTGATTTGGTCAAGTGATAATATAGTTATAGTTGTTAACAGTTGTGCATTGTTAAGTCTTTAACGAAATTCTTTTGTATCACTTTCCTACACATCATTAGCCTTGAAGAATAACCCTAATAGATATGTTGGGGGATATGTATGTGGGAATCCTTGCTATTGCAACAGTTGTTTAAACTTTAAGGAGCATCTTCGACCTCTTGATCTAGTGGAGTTAGCAAGGAGACATTCCAACTTTTCCTTGGACTTGATTAGGATCATCAACGTGACCTTGATTTAGTTTTGGATAGCAAGGAAGTTTTAGTTGTTCATAAAAGTTTATTTTAGAGGGAAGAGGTTGAGTTATTTTCAAGTTACACATATTTAGGGGTTGAATTCAAGGGTTTAGGTTCCAGTGTGTAACATTCCCTCTAGTCTCAAATCAATAAGGGATGCAACGTCCTTGCTCTTCTTGAGAGATAGTGCTTCCAAAATAATTTCAAGGAAATCTCATCTAAAATGCACCTCTTGGACTTGTCATGTCTTAGAGTTTTAGAGAGGGCTGGAAAGAAGGATCAATTTGTACTCATTCTCAATGATATTTTGTCCCAATACTCTCATGAATTATCTCAAGAGGATGTAAAAATTTGAGGTATGTTTGGGCTATTTTTACATTTTGGTTATAGCTACTGGCTGGGATCAGTTTGGTCTTCAAGACAGGTTTAATAAGGCATACATTTCGGCCTATGATATATGTAGCACATTCTAAAGGTTTTACCCCTCCTTTCTAGTGAAAATTGTTTTTATCTAAGGCACATTTATTAGAGGTTCATCTCGACTTTCTGAAGGAGAATTCAACCCACTGAATAGGGCAATCTTCTGCATGTTTTTCAGTAAGAATTTTTGATTTTGTAAGGACATTTTATTTAGCTACTATGTGCTATATAATGCTGATGTCAATCAATCTTATCTACTTTTACTCGCAGTTTTGGATGGAGTATCTTATTAGTCATGTTCTTCCATGAGGGTGAACATTGAGAGGACTTGACCATTTGATGGACATTCTTGTAAAGTTTCAGTATATACTAATACAACAGAGATTCATTATGACATAGATAAGAAATACCTGGGTCCTAGTCTACTATTTTATATCAAAACCACAAGAAAGTTATGTCAATATTTTCTTTTAGTTTCTTTGCATTTGTAATTGGATGAATATTTTAGAATACCACCCTATGATTTATTATATTTTACAAAGTCTCATGCACATACACCATTACTGAGTTGTGCATCTTAGGTTTTGTGTGAATATGATCCCTAAAAAGTAGGCCCATGGCCTGTCCATCTTGCCAACACAGATATTTTGCAAAATTAAAATTTATTCTCTCTGCATGTCACAATCACAATCTGAGATCAAACTTTACATTATGAATTCATGACATGGGGTGAATGGATTTTTGCAAATCTGGTTTCAAAATATTGAATTCCTGTTTTACCTACTTATGGTTCCAAGGCAAATTTTCAACCAAGGATGTAAGTCAAATTCTGTTATGTTAAGAATAAACAATGCCCTCTTTATGTTTGAATGTGCAATCACAGTACTTCATTCAACCATTTCTTTGCTCATTAAAATCATATATGCATATTTTCAAGAAAAATAACAATTACTGATACTGCTTCTCATTGATATCATTGTAATCAAGGTGCAATTAGTTAATTATCAATCTATCATGCTAGCTAATTGACTCCACGAGAGTGAGGGTTATAGTCAATAAATCAAGGTACACAGGTTGTAGTTAATCAACAAATCACAAAAGAACAACTTGTATGCATTTATAAATAGAATTTTAAATGGTTGTATTGAGTCACTTTCCTTCTAGTCAATGTTCCCAATTGCAAGACCGCTATAAAATATTTACATCAGCGTGTGGTGGCTATAATGTATGCCAAAGTGCACTGGCTTGAGAATATATGGTTGTAACCTGTACCATGCTATTGCACTACATTCAAACCCATATAGTGGACCTACAAAGCCATAAATGAATAATTATTTTTGTAGGTTGACTAGTTGTGCACTGAGGGAGAAATTTAGTTGTAGTAGTTTACATGGAAAACACTAACCCAACAGATAGAAATGAGGTATTGGTAGGCAGGTAAAATGCACACAACACTTAAACAGAGCACCGCTAGTGTTTTTATCCAATGATCTAGCCTATGATAACATGTTCTAAAGTTTAAATTTGTGGCTAAGAAGTAACTTGGCATAACTTGAATTGATCTATTCCTTGGGTTCTCTTTGGACTATCTAGAGTGTGGTAGAAAATTTAAGAATAGTGCTAATAAGGGCTAGAACCCTGAACCAGTGTTCATAAGACACCTTGGCATAATCAGACTTGAAGCGAACAATTCAAAAGGAACATAGTAGATCATTCCAAGGAAAAATTCAGATCAAAGTCTCTTAGTATCTTCAAATAGTCAAAAGTACTTGTGATATCAGTAATATAAAGGTACTATCGATGTAGGTATGATACTGTTATTGATGTTTGTCAGTTGAATATATTAGATAGAAGTTATTTTTAAATAGGAAGAGCATGTGAGAGAGATTTCCCGTGCATGTGTAGTATTGGGATTTGGTGATTGGAAGTTTGTTGATACAACTGTAGCTTGATATTGTCTCATCTTAAAATGAGTAGATTGATGAAGGATGTTGATACAATGACTGTAATGATTCGTTATATATTTGTTATCTAAGAAGATGCATGGAAACTATATGATTATTATTGGATGACTTTGGCACATGAACCAAAGAATTAATGATAGGAAAGTTAGCAAGTTGTAGATAGATCGATGATTATGGGCAAGGTCACTTTCCTGACATTCAGATGGATCTATGGTCAAGCTATGATGATTGGTTTGTGAAGATTCTATTTCAAAATGCATACCAAGTTCATTGATTGTATAGTTATGTTTGCCACATCATAATGATTAAATTTGGTTGAAGGATTTGTCACTTGAACGTTTTGAACAAACTTTGTAATGATCTCAAAATTTTGATTGTAGAATGATGTGAACTATATTTACATTGAAAATTGTGGTTTTGTTCCTTCTAATCTATACCTAAGGTATTGTTTGTTTCCAACCTCAGTGTCTATTAAATATATGGATGGTGTGAACACTATTTTCACTGAAAATTGTAGTTTTTGGGCCAGTAATTATACCCAAAATGTGTCCCAATCTAAATAATGTAATTAGTTATATTTTATATATGAGGGTGGTTTTTAATTCCGTTGATAGCAGATTATAATTATTTTTATTTAAGATACACTAGATTTTCCATTCAGATAGTTGGATTATCTTTCAAATAATATATTTTCCATTCTTCATGGAGGAAGTCATAATAACAAATCTTGAGTTTGAGAAGTAAACGACAATGAAGCATGGGAATTCAGATTAGGATGTGTTGAAATATCCTATATGTCATGTTAATAACTATTCTATGGGTGGTGGAATTATCTAGTGAAACATAGATTGAATACCATGGACTTGTGTAAGGCTTACTCTGATAGTTGTTTTTAATGATATTAAATTAAATGAGAAGATCAATTTGTAGAGAATTTGGGATTTTAGGATGAAAGCTCATTTAGTCAATAAAATACTAGTGAAAATATTAGGATACACTTTTACCTTTATTCTAGTGTTGAACAAAAATGTTGTAAAAACTAATGTCTGTAGTTTTGGATAAAAGGACCCTCAAATTTCTTCGCCAATGTTGTGGTCACTAGCCACTTGTGAAAGGAGTAGGCATCTTTAGAAATGTGGTGCCATTTAGAAGGGAAATACTAATAGAAATAGGGAAAAGGCTTATTCCATTCGTTTATTTATTTCTCATTTGTCTGCTCATACTGTGAGCTATAATATATATCATGAAATTGTTTTAGTACTAGTAAACAATGATTAAATTTATAAAAATTTTGACATTTAGAGGACATTTCTCTCAATTTACAAAAAAAAAAAGGTATGAAAATCATGAGGGAAACAGTTTCTGAAGTTTTGAGTCTTTTATTTTCAAGTTAACTAATTGGGTTGGAAGATGAAAAGCCAACAAATTGGAAGAGGGATACTTTTATATTCACTAAGGTATTTATATGCATGAAATTTATACTAGCGCCTTCTAGTGGAATTGATAGTGCAGTGATCAGTTGCTTACCAATATTTCAGTTTTGGTACCACCTTATAACATATCTGGGTTCAAATGTTATTTTCCATGGTGAACAGTTGAATCTATTTCAAATCTAATTGTTATCAAGGGGTTTCACAAGGTTGTCACATGAGCATCTATGATGCCCATTTTGGCTTAGATAGCTACCCATGTTGAGGCTCTATTTTGGAGTCCCATGTTATTATTTATGAACATTATGTAATATTGATGCATTTGGTTGGACACATGAAATTACTTATATAAATCAATTGATAGATTTGATATTGATGATGGAAATGGTTGATGTATGGCCTAAATGTATGACTCACTTAGTGGTGAATTATCTAATGCATGACTTATTAGAATTATTTTGTTTCATATATGTCTCAAGTGGATATGATTGGTTTAAATGAATGACTTAGTGAATTTATGATTTATTTCCAGTATGAACCGCAAGATTGACACGTGGATACTAGATTTAATAACATGAGGATTGTATATCTTGTTGTTATATAAATACATGAAAGAGGGCTAACCCGCAAGGGGAAGAACTATATGATAGTTGATATCTACTCTTCCATTGATGGAAAGTCGAAACATCTCATGACGAAGGTATAATGTCCATTGTTCTATTACATTTGATATCTACTTGATATGCACTCATATGATATGAGTAAAATGCAAATGATAGGTGGCAAGACTATCTAACTGGATTATTCGATGACAAGTCCAACCAACGCTATAGTGTGGTCTGTATTAGTGTGTTGACCCTAGTTATAAGGAGGGGTGGAGGCATTTCCCACCTTGTATCCTCTGAAACCTAGAATCATGGGAGGGCAGTGGTGGACACGCTCCCCTAGACATGTGATGCCAATTGCCAATTGCCTGTTGGGGAAGTTAGGTCGATGTAGTCGACGCTTCCACCATGTTGGTTTTATCAGTGGTTAGTATGGCCGATGCCACTAGATAAGGCATCAGAAGATGGATAGGGTGGGAAGGGAAGTAGGTCATGATGGATAGGAGGATATAGATCAGTTGGAGACGCTTGGGGAAAAGTAATGTCATTGTCCAACTTATCAATTTTACTACTACAACTCTCTCTATTTTGTTATGCCTTCGAAGTCCTTGTATCTTTTCACTCTAACTTTGGGACAAAGTTTTCTGAAGGAGGGGTGTATGTAATGCCCCACTTAATATTATCATGCAAATTTTATTAATGTTCACATTACCTGATAATATTGAGAAATATTGGTGAATACCTTCATTTGGGAAACTATAAATTTATTTACTAATAAAAAATTCATTATTGCTATTATTCAAATTCCTAACTTGTTTTCTCAAATTGAATCTTGCATAGGATATGGTCTCCTTCCATTATTTTAAATTATATATATTTTCATCTCACATTCCCAAATGTACTCTCAGATTTACTTGGGAGAAGATATGGTCCTCTCCATTTAATTACCAATATATATATATATATATATATATATATATATATATATATTCAAAATCACATTCCCAAATGTACTCTCACATTTACTTGGGAGAAGACATGGTCCTTTCCCATTAATTTCCCAATTTTATATTCATATCACATTTCCAAATGTACTCTTAGATTTACTTGGAGAAGAGATGTCAACTATAAGGATGGAGGAGAAGTTAAGGACATTAATGAGAGAAAGGGCATAAAAGGGGAAGGAGGAAGGGAGAAAGGGGGATGTTGGGTCTTGCTTATGATTTTAGGTTGGATGTGATTTTAGGTGGGCTATGATTTTTGGACACTTAGGGAACCTATGGAGGTTTCTTGGGTTAGTTGAGAGGAGGGAAATACTGTTTATCTTAGTCTTGGACACACACACTACATCTAGTTGGAATTGGGCTCAGAGGGCTACGGAACTTGTGGACGTTTCCTGGGCTAGGAATTATTTCCTAGTTGGCCGAGAGGTAAATCCAGTCAGTAGTCGAGAGGAGTGTTTCGGCAGGAGCAATAGCTCAAGGGCATCTACAACCACCAGTACATGTATTCCTCTATGCATAGGTTACTCATGTAAATTATTTAAATGAAATGTTCACTATAAGTTGTAAGGATTAGAATGTAGATGGTAAATTTTCATTGTTTAAATGTCTTTTAAGAAAGTAAATTATTGCCTCTTATTGTATTTAATTATCAGAGAAAATAGATACGTTAGAAGACCCTAAGATAGGGCCTTACAGTCCAATCATGCTCATGTGTGTAGTTTTGAGATAAATGTTGTTCAATTCAATAAAGGAAAATATCAGAAACTTTGAAATAAGAAAAAGTGTAAAGGAAAGAATAAAAAAGGAAAACCTTCATAAGAAAAGAAGAAGAATCAGTCTCCTAATGAGAAGAAAAATCCTCCTTATCTATGTCTTATCTGTAATGACAAATATTTTACTAGAGACTATAAACTTCATGCAAGGATCAATAAATTTTTGAAAGCTACATCCACTACACCTATCATTTTGATGGACCCTTTCCCAAACCAGTAGATATATATGATTGCACAAAATTCATCCTCCTCTTCCCAAATGATGATTTTAACTACTACCATAAATAAGGACGATGTCTTGGTGGCTACAAGGCATAAGGATAATGGAAACTCAAATATTTCAACTAGAAAGGCTAATGATCAACCTTCCATGTCTACTAAACCTACTTCTATTCCTCTCCCTATAAAGAATCTGACTGTTGAATTGACTATCAAACCTCCAAAATCAATGATTCATAAGTCAACATGTAATCCTCATATGAAGGCTCCACAAATTACAACATAGTTGAGGATTTAGCTCAGATTCCTTCAACTATGTTAGCTCTAGAGGTGTTGTAGATTTGTCCTGCAAAAAATAAATATTTACTAGCAACAATTGGAGGAGCAGATCATTTAGATTTGAACATTTTTGTATTTATTCAGAATAACCATACCCCTAAACTTCCATCCAAATTGGAATTCGTGATTCAAGTTGTTGTTATAAGTAAAAATATCCATTGGATAGTCGTAGATCAAGGTGCCTCAACTTTCATAATGTCACTTTCATGTTGGAAAGCCATTGGTTATCCACAACTTAATTAGTCACCAAAAACCCTTAAGGATTTTGATGGAAGAGGATTTAAACCTTATGGGATCTTGAATTCATTACAAGTAAAATTACCCAGGAAAATAGTGTTAGTGGAGGTGGAAGTCATTGATGGACCTTTAGATTATAACCTCTTACTAGGCCGAACATGGATTTATGCCATAGAAGAAATGGTCTCAATCTATTTGAGGATGATTTAATTCCCTCACTAGGGTGACATTTTGGCCATATATGAACTTGCATTTTCTTCCATTGAATTCCACGTTACTGGGAGTATTCCAATTGTGGGTGAATCCCCACAACCTTATCAATATTTTGGGATAGGATTTATTAAAGGTTCATCCTTAATGGGAAAGTTTACACTCCATCCTCCTAACATTCCCAATCTGGTTTCCCCTATGAATTTTATTTCATCGTTTAATATTATGTCTAATCCCTAGATAGTACCCGACAAATGTAACATTGACTGATTTGGTGACTGTATGTCACTCAGTCTAGTTGAGCTAGAGTATGAAGATATTTACTTGGCATGTTCAACAAATTTTGATAATGATACCTTGTTAACTTGGGTTGATCATTCCCAAGGTTCATATTTGAATTATGTCCCTTTCGACAACATATCTTCCACCGATGAAGGCATCATGGAGATCATGATGTTAGAAAAAGCACCATGGGACGATAGTCGTCATCAATCATGTTTGCTTGAAATTCTTGAGAAAAATCCTCAAGGATTTTATTCATCCAACATTACTGAGACATGTTGGGGTTCTATCTCTATTCATGAGGTTACTTCTAAGAAAAAACTAAAAAATATTCAGGCGATCATACCCCTAAATATTTCTATCAAACATGGAGCTATTGAAAATGCCCATATTGGCACATCTTGTTCTCCTAATGAGATTAAGATTATAAGGACCATTTTCAAGAATTCGAGGACATATTTGCTTGGACATATGAAGAGATTCCAAGCATAGGTACAAACATTATGGTGCATGATATTAAAACCTATATGGATGCTAAAGCTATTCAACAGCATTTACATCTAGTTCACTCGAAAAACGTTGCTACCATAAAAGCAGAAGATAAAAAAAAATTGCGTGTTGGTTTTATCTATCATGTCCCTTTAAATAATTGGGTTTCAAATATTGTTCATGTTATGAAGAAACAAGGTCCAATATTATATGCATCGATTATAGGGATATTAGTCGAGCTTGTCCCAAAGACATCTACTTGACCCCCTTTCATCAACTAAATCGTTGATGATTGTGTTGGAAGAATATTTTTTTTTTCATTTATGGATGGCTTCTTC
The DNA here is from genome assembly GCA_000404065.3 of Pinus taeda. Classification (NCBI taxonomy): domain Eukaryota; kingdom Viridiplantae; phylum Streptophyta; class Pinopsida; order Pinales; family Pinaceae; genus Pinus; species Pinus taeda. The sequence continues at coordinate 66,454 of APFE031141949.1, read as the reverse complement.
AGTTACAATTAGAAAATCACCCTGTTGTGAGACCAGTATAAGAATTCCTTCATTTTTCCATGGGCTACATTTTCCTACCAAAAACTTCCTTTCAGTACGAAGAACGTTGGCACAACTTTCCAAAGAGAAATGAATATGATTTCCATGATATCAAGCATATAATGCAAGCCTATTGGATGATTTGTCTACCCCCTCTAAACATTTTAATGGGAATCCAATGCATATAAAAGAGATCTTCCTATGCCATCGACATTATAACATAATATTAAATCCACATAAATGTGTATTTTGTGTCCAATCTAGTCAACTTCTAGGATTCATAGTGTCCAATAATGGGATCCACATCGATCTTATGAAATTCGAGGAAATCATTGATTTCCATGCTCCATCTTCACTTGTTCAGTTACAAGGCCTTTAATGGAGGACTAAATTTATACATAGAATCGTCCCTAACTATGTAAAACTTATGAAAGGGTTTACTTGCTTACTAAAAAAATGGGTTCCCTTCCATTGGGATCATGCCACTCAAAAATGTTTCAATGCCACGAAAAATGTGTTAGCTTAAGCATATTTACTATATCCACTTGACTATCAATGAGACTATTTCCTATTTAGCTATGGTAGTTTCCATGATCACTATGGTTTTGGTATAAGAATATAACTTAGGAGATGAATAACCCATTTATTACTTGAGCCAAAACTTTAATATGACTGAAGCCAATTATTCACATGTCAAAAATTTATCTTTGACAAGTGTTAAATTTGTCCAAATATTCTATCATTATATTCTACCTCAGAAGACTATTATGATTTCTGATTGCAACCTTATGACTTACATATTTTCATGTCAATTTTTTGGGGGAAAATGCTCAAAATGGATAGTTATCCTCCAAGAGTTCGATTTGGAATTCATCATAACCAAGTCTAGGAAATGTTTAGTCTTCGTCGAACTGATTTGTGACCTTCCTCCTCTGAGTTAGAATCAACAACTAATGATCCTATTCTAGATAAAATGTTGTTTCTAATTGACTTTTTCAAACCATGGTATGGAGATACCATCATTTACCTCCAAACACAAACTTTTTTTCCTGATACTACTCTTTCAGATCAATGTTGAATTCGATACTAGGCTCACCAATACATCATATTTGGTGACACGCTTTATGGGCATGGTGTCGATACTATCTTTTGATGGTGTCTTACTCATGAGTATGTCAAGAAATATCTAACTGACTTTCATGTTGGAGAATATTATGGAAACATGTCTGGCTATGCAACCGCCCAAAAAATTATACGTGTTAGTTATTTATGGCCACCCATGTTTCGATATTGTATTCTAGCTATCTCGAAATGTCATGCATGTCAGATTATAATAGTAAATATTGTCCTCCACCTACTCCTATGCATACATTTATTGTTGTTGTACATTCTTCCAAATGGGGCATTGACTTCATGACCTATAACCCTCACTTGGCTAAGGGGAATGGCTACATTATCATTGCTATAGATTATTTTACAAAATGGGCTGAAGTGATGCCTATGTTTGACAATAGTGGAAAATCATTTCCATTTCTCCTTTTCACCGATTTTATTACCAAATTTGGTGTGCCTCAAGCCATGATCGTTACAGACCATGGAAAATATTTCCTAATTTATATGATGTATGAACTTACTGCCAAGTTGGGCCTTCAACATGATAGCTCAACTCCCTATTTCCATAAGCTAATGGGAAAGCATAATCCATTAATAAGCTTTCGAAATTGATGCTCCAATGCATGGTTGGGATTCATAAGATGAATTGGCATACCATTATTTTTTCCGCTTTTTGGGCATACTAAATATATGTATGAATTGTGACTAAATTCACACCCTTTTAGTTGGTGTATGGTCTAGAAGAAATTCTCCCCATTGGATGTGAAATTTCATCCTTAAATCTTGTGATTAAGCATTTTCCAAAAACTTATGTAGAAGAAGAACATTTTTTGCACCTAGCTTGCCTAGATAAGACCTAGCGTGATGTTGCAATAGCCAACAAGGCTCATTAAAAATGTGTGAAAGAAAATTTTGACCAGAATGTTAAACCTCATTCCTTCTTGGAAGGTGACCTAGTCCTTTATATGATCGGAAAGCTGACAAATTGGGAGTTGGGAAGCTCAAACCATTCTGGATGAGTCCATATATAGTTAAGCATGTACTAGAAAAAGGGGTCTATGAACTAGTTTAATTTGATGGAATTCCCTTGGTGCAACCCTGAAATGGGTTATAGCTAAAAAACTATTATGCTTATGATTTCTTTTGCATAGTCACTATGTACATATCGTATAGATTTTCTAGTGTGTTTGCCATGTGGTTCTCTAGAGTTTTCTATCGCCTCTACTCATCTTGAGTTTGATTTGATTTGCATATGTTGGCATTGCCTCATCTATATGTTGGTTATGTTGATGGTGCTAGTCGTGGGAAATATATGCTCTCGATGACGAGTTAGTGGGTCTATAAGGAATTTGTATCGGTCGCTCAACTAATAAAATTGTTGAGTATAGTGTAGTGATGGAATTATTATCTGATGTTATTTAATGTGGAATTTACAATTTAGTTGTTAGGATCGATTCACAACTTGCTGTACAACATTTAAACAATGTCTATTCAATGAGAAGTCTAACTTTATTATGCATGTTTTTTAGGGTTTGCCTCTTAGAATTAAATTTTGATTACATCTAGTATCAACATGTTCCTAGGAGTCTTAATATGTTAACAAATGAATTATATAATTATTTATTAGAAATCCATTTGCAACACATGTCAATACATTATTGAAAATGTAGCAAGAAAATATTCGTTTGACTTTGCCTTGGTCAAACTAGAGAAAAATTAAATTTCTATTTCAACAGGAATCTTGGAGGTAGTTAATTTAGGTCACATGGAACTTGTCACTTAGTTAAGTCAGTTAAATTGATTTGTGGAAATGTTATTTTAGTTCAATATGTTTGATTTCTAATTTGAATCAATCTATTTCGGTTAATTTGAGTTATTTCAAATCTAACTAGTTCTAACTGTCAGAAGAACTACTGAAGGTCAAGTTGTGGAAGTGGAACTTCAACCACACTCATTGATCAACGTGTTAATTGATTAATCAGCCCAGAATAATTGTTTCATGAAGAGAATTTGAGTTACCCAGCTGAGATAGATATCCCAAGGCAGTGTACTATTAGTTGTAGCATATTTCAATTTGTACAAGTTGGAAATTCCTAAAACTATGGGCCAATCTCTCAAGGGAGAAACACAAAGAAGTAGGAGCTTGGAGGGCTTCAAAATTGGCTAAGTGTTAGAAAAAGTTAATAAGTCAGGTAGAGGGATAGAATATACACTTGCAGGGTGTTCTCAGGATTGAGCAAGCATATGTATTTCATCTATATTATCTAACTAATGAAATATAGATAGTAACAGGTTTTGAGTAGTTGCTTTCCCCTAGATAAATCTATGTGCATGTGTGTTGTTTCACTTTGCATGTCTACGAGTTTTATTCTAGATTGTCAATTCAATTTTGTAGAGAAGTATAGTAGCTTTGAGTCTTGTGATTTAGTAAATTTCATGAGTAGTTTAGAATATACACATTAATATCTATAGGGTATTGGAGATAGAATCACTGTAGAGAAAATATTTCAAGCTTGTCACTACAGGAGATTCGAATTTTCATATCAGTGTTGCAGGTTTTCTTCAAGACTAAGAAGATGGATTTAAATGGGTGAAGGCTTGAGTATTCCCTTGAGGGAAGCTCAAATGATGTTGCATGGAAGGACCACATGGAGGCAGTATTGGAATATAATGGGTTGAAGGAATTCATTGATAACGATATTCTAAAATGAACAACATTTGATGTTAAGGATCTAGCATAATGGAAGAAGTGTGTAGCCAAGGTGAGGAGAATCGTGTTGGAGGGAGTATGAGACAATATTGTCTCAAATCTCCATGGGAAAGAGACTTTGTATGTAATGTGGAAAGCATTGATATGTCTATTCCAGAATAGTAGTGACCACAGGAAGCTGGGACGCAAGGAAAAGCTTTGAAATGTCAATATGCAGAAGAAAGAAACCTTTCCATATTACGTAAGAAGGCTCACACAATGTCATGATGAACTTGGTCAATTTGGTGTTACTGGAGTGGGTAATTTGGTGAAGCTTGGCCTTCTAGGCCTTCCTAAAATCTATAACAGCTACCAAGATTCTGTTAATGGGAGGGAGAAACTACCAAATTTGGAATTCCTATGCTTTGAGTTGGTACATGAGGAAATAATGTAGAACACCAAAGATGGGACTTCATCCAAGGGTGAGGATGAAGAAAATTGTTCCTTTGATGGAAAGGCAAATAAAGCTGTTATAAATCTAAAATTTCCCTTGGGTGTTCATATTGTGTTTAAAGAAATGATAGAGGTAACCACAAACCTACTTTTGAGATCAAGATCTAGTCTTCCTAATGCTCAGAGAAGGCTCTCTCTTAATTATTTAACTTTGTTGAGTTACTCGATTAAGGGTAGCTATTTAAGCTCGATTGGGTTTTGATTTGATTTGGTGGTGGAATCATTGACTTAGATGGATAAATAAGTGTCTTTTTACCATTGGGCCATGGAGTCCAAACATCAAGAAAACAAGACTGAATCAAGTTCTAAAGATAGTGTTCATAGGGCAAGGTAGCTGAGTAAATTCAAGTGTTTTAGGCTAGATGGTAAAGTGGTTTGTCAATCAGGTTCAAGGAGTAGTGAAGGATTCCTCAAACTAGATAATGAGGGAAATGAAAGAGGTCAATTGAAACTATGGAGAAATGAAGAATTCCTTACTCTAGATATCTGAATAAAACATCAAAATGAATAACTGTTCAAGATAGAGTATACTTGAAGAAATTATGTAGTAACATTCTAGTTATTTCATTCAAATTGGAAAACATGTTTGTTTATTAAATACTCAAGAAAATAAAAATTTAACAAATTAAAGATACTTCACTGAAGTGGCCCAACACATGAATCCTATAATGAAATGCCTTTATTACTTAGTCTAGTCCACTGACTTGAAAATGTTACAATAAACCCTCAGGTTCTCAGACCAATATAACTATAGAAATTTTCGGCAATCCACACCCAATACTTTAATTCATGGATTATTATACAAAAACTATTACAAAATATCATAAAACTAATTTAGGAATTATTCAAGGAAAAATAAATATCTTCATGCAAGAAGATAGAGACAGATATGTAACTGACACAAGATGTTCCTCTTTTATTGTTTTTTGTTTCCTTTTTTTGATATTATGTTGCTTTTTCTTTCCTTTGTTGTTTCTCTACACTATCTATCCTTCTACCCTACCTTTGACTTTTAAACTGTATCTTTCATCTAATACTCTTTGACATAGTTGATCTATTGTTTTACCTTGACTACTTTGTATTCGTTGTTTACCTTGCATTTTTTTACAGTAAGTCATTCAACTTTACCCAAGGCTATGCATCTGGTAATTTAATATTTACTATTCTTCTATAGATTTCATCAATTTCTATGTATTTTGCAAAGGTAGCTTTGTTTATGAAGAGATGTTTACCTCATGCTGGAGGTAAAAGAGGTTTTCAAAAGTCTAATAGAGAACTTTTGTTGTAGGCATCCCTTTCATAGAGGAATTGTTGGATTTTTCCTTTGCCACTTCTTTGATCCTCTTGTCATAGTCTTCATGTGGCATCAACCTGTCATTAATCACCAATGGATTAGGTATACCTTTCTACCTCAAAGCATCAAATTTCACCATAAACCTAGCTTTTGCTAGCTCCATTGTTTGGCATTTCTCCTCCAATTGCATCATCATGTTCCTCTTGGTTATTACCCTCTTTACCTCTAGTATGGTCTCAGTTCTGTCAGCTATTCCAAGTTCCTACAATTCATACTTGTTCTTTCAGTTAAGGAACTGGATTATTCTTGAGGCTTCTTTTGGCTTATTCCCAAGTTCGACTCTAATCCTTTGAATTACCTCACCAACCTCTTTGACCAAATCGTTCTGCTCAAATATCACCTCTATAGATGGCCAAATATCATTGAATGAGTCAATGATATTGGCCCATAAAAGTTGTTTTTCTTGGGCTAGTGGTTCTTTTAGTGTCAATTCCTTCTCTAACTTCTGCAACCTTTCACTCAACCTGTTTCATTTCCGTGTTTCAATCTTATGCATGATTTGAGCCAGTCTCTTTTCATTCTCTAGACTTTTTATTTGTTCCTTAAGTCTATTTATTTCAGTGGTTTGGATGGACATATCATCCATGCCTTTGACCAATTTACTTGCTTGATCACTAGGATGAGTTGTTGCTGTTGTCGAACTTGTTGATGATGTAGTTGGAAGTGTTATAGCTAATGGAGCTGTTGGGGCCAATGCGGCTGCCAAAGTAGAAGGAACTGAAGTAATAATTGTAGGAATAGCAGTTGCAATAGCTGCTTCCATGCTGGCATGTTTCTCCTGTACTAGCTTGTCCATCTCATTATCCATTTCTTTCAATTGATCATTTAGTTGAAGAATGAGGTCCATCATCCCATCCTTTTGGCTTTGATTCTCTATAACTTCCTTGGTATGTGGATGTTTAGAAGGAGGAAATTTTAGCTACTTCTTCAATGCAACAATGTCTTCATTATTCTTTTTCATGATTTTTTCTGTTGCCTTGATGTCATTTGGATTATATCCAATATCAATAACCAATTATTCTAATGATTTACTTATGTTATCATTTTCTTGCAAGGATTCCTTCTCTAGTTTAAACTATGCTATGATATTCTCTAGAGAGGTTTTAAGTTTTTGTACACTCATATCTTTGTTGGTCATTGTTTAATATATCATTTCTCCTGCTTGCATATGAAATTCAATCTGATCTAGAGGATGAACATTCTTGACCAAAACTTCAAATTCTATCTTGTTGTAATCTGATGATGACTTAGGCTGTTGTACTGTAGGCTGCAAAAACGTCATTTTCATTTTCCCTATTTTAATGTCAAAAGTCGAAAGTAACCTATTCTGATTACTAGGAGTCTATTTGAAATATTGGGCATAGGTTTCAAATTTCAATGCCTCATTTCTCAACTTGATTTCTTTATACTTATGCTTTATATCTTTTTCTTTATCCACTGGTTCGTTGGATGAAGAAACTTCAATACTAAGCTAGTTCTAAATAATCTAAGTGTTGGAGGTTGATGGTTGATGAGTTTCCTCTGAGAATATTGGAGCTATATTCTCTTTAACTATTGTGTCAGTATCAATGATTTCAATTGTCTCAACTATCTCTTCTTGCTCTTTTACAGGATTTATCTTTGTCTTCTTCTTGTACATAATTTCAAATTTGTCATGTGTTGTATCTATGCTTGAGCAAGAACCTTCTTCCCTGGTCCTTTTTGCATTTTTGTCCTTCAAGGCTGGACTATGGAGAATGGAACTAGTATCCATTTGTTTCTCCATATATATCAAGGTATTTTCGAACCACTCTAATTGGTTGGCATATTTTTCAATTTCTGGCCTGGACTCATGCATAAAAGGGCTCAATTTAAACTTGATTCTTAGTTTGTTTATGACTCCTAAAGGATCATACTACCATTTGAAACTATTGGTGAAATTCATTTCCTGTAAACATTTTTCTGCTTCTTGTCTAGCTTCCCCATTATTGTAGATAAAAGGACCAAGCTAGTTTTTTATTTTGAACTATGTTTTCTTCCTAGCAGATGGAAAATTCACATCATCTAAATTTATAATCTTCTTGATATACTCTAGTGCAAATATCCTCATGGGGAGATATTTGGGCAGCTTATAGGGAGTGAGTTGGCAACCATACACCCTAATTTCAGTGTGGTCCTCATATAAATACCAATCTCCTATTCTTTTGTTTTTAGACAACTGCAACACTCTCTTTATCTCATCACTAATCCTAGGTGGATTGCTACCTCTTAGCATATTAATAATTGGGTGAACAAAGAAATCAATGAACTCCTTGTAGCTGAAAACAATGGAATATTTTTGGATCAAGGGTGTCCAAAAGATAGTAGACGTAGGATTTCCCTTAGTGTTTAGCTTTTGGATGTTGACTAGAAGCCTGCCTAATTAGAAATATAGGAACACATGGAACAATACTAAAGAGTATTTGAATACTCTTTCATCTAGAAATATGATCAATTGATCATGGATTCTGTCTACTGAGAACTGGATAAAATTGAAGACTACATTGGGAGGCTTTCCTGGGAAGAAATTAGAAAGAAAAGCAACTATAGGCTCATCTACACTCTCATCAGTGGTATATCCTAGAATACAAGACAAAATGTTTACAATGTATCTTACCCTCTAAGAGAAAACGGTGGCAGAGCATGGAGGACTGTCTATAGGGATATGAGCCTCTTCTAAGATGAAAGTCTGGAAAATTTGAGATATTTTGGGAAGGTATAGCTTTAGGTACAACTAAAGGGGGTTTTAATGGGTTTAAATGGAAAAGGGAAATTGATAAGGGGGGGAATGATTTTAAAGGGAAATGTCTAGGGAAAGGTATGAAACAAATGGAAAAAGGCTTAAAATAAAGGGAACGGGTTTTTATAATGTAAATGTGTTAAAATAAGGTGAAATGAAAATTAATGAATGGGTAATGAAGGGAAATTAATAATTTAGACATGTAAGGGGTTTAGTGAAATGAGAGGAAATTAGTGAATGAGATTTAGTATTTAGGCCTAAAATTATATAGAACTTCTAGGGTAAACACCCAAAGTAATATACAACTTTTTGTGAATGTCCTATTTCTTTGATAATTCTCCCTGGGCATGAAACATAGGATTGAGCATGATGAAGGTGCACTTGAGCTAGCAACCTTGTGCATTCCAAAAAATTCTTTTACCTACCATTTATTTACCCTAGCATTTTCTCTTCATTCATAGGGTGCCTTTGAGCTTGTTGACCCTCTACTTCTTTTCCTTTGATAAGAAAACTATCTAATTCTAATCTTATAACTTCCAATGGCTCATATTAAACTGATGATCTCATTATTAGTCTCTACCTAACTACTGATATGCCAAGATTAAAGAGTTTGTCTAAATCTATATTTTCTACCTATCAGCATCAAATTTAAAGCATGAACGAATCAAGATTAAACTTTTGACCATCATGGGTCGTGGCATTTTTGACAAGCTGCACACAATCTTATTTTGGAAAACAAAGAAACAAGTAGTGGCATTTGAATTTGCATCACTTTCAGAATATATTTTTTATCTCTTTTTGGTGGGGTTCATATTTTATTTTCTTTTTTCATGCTTTTCTTTTAGTCCTTTGATTTTTCCTTTTTTGGACTTACCCTCTTTACATTTTTTATTTTTAATATGAGAAAACATTTTGTAGAAAGGAAAACTATGTACAATATTACAAGACTAATCATAGCCAATTCAAAATTATGAATCCTATTATTATAGGACCCTAACAATGGCTCCACATGGGGATGGCATTTCCTAGTGAAATGTCAAGAACTTTAACATCAATAGCCTTTGAACATTGAATTTGGTTGCCTAGTAACTGCTTCTCTGTGATATGCTTTATTCATACATATGATGGTACACCTTTCAAATCTTAAAGCCTTCTCTTCAGGGTTCAACCTCAAAAGGTAATCATCCAATCCAATCTAAACTTTACAATGTTATGTACAACGAGCAAAGTAAATAAATGAACTAATGTTAATATGGGGACAATTAATGCTTCAACATTCTACCATTGATTTGTCCACCTAGTAGATCTGTTCCATCTAACTGCTTCAAGAAAAATGCATTGTTACCTTTGTAACCATAAATGATATAAGGGCCTTGCAATAGGAAATCAAATTTTCCATGTTTAGCTTTTTCTTCTCTTCTGGAATCCCAATTGAGTACTTTGTCACCTATGTAAAAATCATTAGTTTTCGTTTTCTTGTCAAAAATATTTTTGTTTTTATCTTGGATCACTTGGGATTTGACATAGACTTCTTCCCTAGTTTGCTGCAAATGTATGGTCTGATTTATCCTCCTTTGGATATCATTGGATTCTATATAGATTCCTTGAATCATTTTCATCACTAGTACTCCTAAAAAGGATGGAAATAAAACATCCATTCCATATACTAGTTGATATGGAGATGTACCAATGGACTTTTTTGTAGTGAGTTTGTCTGCCCTTAAGGAATTAACCAACTTTTGTTCCAGGTCTTCTTATTGTCTTCTAATAGTTTCTTGATGATATTAACAAGTATTGTGTTTGAGGATTATGCAAGCCCATTTCCTTGAGTGTAATAGGTCGTGGAATGACCAAGGGTAATGTGGTATTGGTTACAAAAGCCTACCATTTCTAGGATTTAAAGGTATCAACATTATCAGTGATGAGCTTTTGTGGGCATCCAAATCTAGAAAGGATGTTGTTTTCAAGGAATGAAGTGATGATAGAATATGTGGCTTGTCTAGAAGGGATAACTTATATCCATTTAGTAAAGTAATCAGTGGTTGTCAAAATCCATCTATGTTGGGTTGAGGAGGATGGGTGAATTTCACCAATGAAGTCTAGACCCCATTGTTGAAATGGGACTTTTGTGGAGATGGGATTGAGGGGTAAAGGCAATAGCTTTTTCTTGTCTTCAAAGATTTGGCATTTGTGACAGGAGATCACATATTTATTGACATCTAAAAAAAGTGTGGGCTAGTAAAAACCCGCCCTTAAAATCTTATCAACAGTTGTTTTCCAGTATAGGTGTCCTCCACAATCTCTTCCATGACTTTGTCAGCTTCATATTTTAATAAACAATTTAATAAAATGCCACTATTATCTTTCCAAAATAAAGCATTGTCTATGATACCATATTTCATTGATTTCATTTTCAAGAATCTACCTTTAGTTCTGGTTAAACCAGGAGGAGCTTGTAAATTTAGTAAAACAAATATGATATCTGTATACCAAGCTGAATCTAAAAACATTTCACTGATCTTTGGAGTTGCCATCTCTTCCTGATCATCTAGAGCACCAAGGAAAATTATATCTAATGCCTGATAGTTCGATTCAACCATGAGTTTAGCGAAACCTTGGCCTTTGATTAGTTTTTTGGACTTTATTTCAATATTATATTCCAAAATAGTGGAAATCCATTTTCCTTTCTTTCGTTCAGGACCATTATGTGTTAGAATGTCGTTTACTACTAAATTTGGAACATATGCAATAATTTGTGAGTATAAAATGTACACTCTAAAATCTTTAATATCCTTCACTAAAGCAAGTGCTTGTTTTTCCATTATATTATACTTTAGTGTAGCATCTCTCAAATATTTTCTGAAAAATGCAATAGGCTACTCATAACCCTGATCATTCCTCTGCAACAAGACTGCTGCAATAGTGTGCTTTGAAGCAAAAGAGAAAATTATAAAATCTTTTTTGAAATCAGGACTTATGAGGATGGATGTTTTAGTAAGGGCCTCTTTGATTTCCTCAAAAGACTGCTATTCTCTACTATCCACTTAAGTGTTCAATTTTTCTTTTACATGTTATTCAATTCTATGATTAGTTCTACTAAGTTAGAAATGAATCTTCTAAGAAAATTTATTTTACCTAAGAATGATTGTAATTCTTTAATGTTCCTAGGGTGACTGATGTTTAGGGTTGCCTCTATTCTAACTGGATCAATTCTAATGCCCTATTTTCAAATTATGTGTCCTAAGGGTTTACCTTTTTCTAGCCCAAAGAGTGTCTTTTTGGGATTCAAAGAAATGCCAAATTTTCTACATTTAATAAAAAATCTTCTCAAATGATCTAGATGTTCATTATCTGAATTGGAAAACACTTTGATGTCATCTTGGTAAACAACTAAAAGGTCATGGATTTGTTTTGCAAAATCTATCTCCATTTCTCTTTGGAATGTTGATCCAGCATTCATCAATCCGAAGGGCATCTTTAAATACATGAAAGTTCCCCAGGGAGTGGTGAAAGGAGTCTTTGCTTGATCCTCTGGATGAACTAATATTTGCTTGTATCCAGAGAATTCATCAAGTAATGAAATTCTAGATGACCCTACTATCCTCTGGAGAATGTCGTCCATTTTACGGAGGGGATAGTTATCATCCTACTATCCTCTGGAGAATGTCGTCCATTTTACGGAGGGGATAGTTATCATTCAGTGATACTTTATTCAAGTTTCTAAAATAAACGCAGAGTCTGATTTCTCCTATTTTCGTTCTAGTGTTGACTACATTAGATACCCAATCTAAATATCTAATTGGTGTTATGATTTGTGCCTCATACATCCTTTTTACTTCTTTTTCAATTAGCGGCATAGGGACTGGATTAATTCTCCTAAGCTTTTGTTTGAAGGGTTTCTGATCTTCTTTGATAGGTATTTTGTGTTGAATAATACTAGTGTCATAAGACTTAAGGTCTTCATAACTCCAGGCAAAGACATCTTGCAATTCTTTAAACAAGCTTATGTATTTTAGCTTTTCAGTTGGAGGTAATGCTTTGGATAATTTAATAAGATTAGGTTTTTCTTCTATTCCTAGGTTACCTTCTATGTTTGATATCAAAGGCTCCATTTCTGGTTTCCTAGCCACATAATTTGAATCAAACAAATCTTCTAATAGGACTAACCCCTTAGGCAAAAAGTTATTTTTAAGGTTTAAAATCTCATAATCATCATTTATTATTTCTTCTATTTTTACTTTGTCTAAGTTATCTACTTCTACTTTAGTGAATTTAGTGGGTTTATTTAGATATACAACATTTATATATATCCTAATATCTATGATGTCATCTACTGTACAATCAATATCTATGTTACAGTTTTGGAATTCTCCCTCAACATTCATAAAATAATAGATTTGAGAATCTTGTGAAAAAATTTGCCAATATTTAAGATTATCAGGTATAACAGGCTTGTGTCTTACCTTTGTAGTGTACTGGTGATTAGGCTAAAAATCTAATCTGCAAGTGCTAGTAAAAGTAGCCAAACTGTGAGCTTGCATGTTATGTTTCCTAGGAATAACAACAAAATAAATTTCAAGAAGTTCCTTACTCAAATCTAGAACAATCTATCTATATTGGCTAAGCCTAGGATTATTCACAGAATACTCTCCTCTAATTTGTTTTATGATCAATTCCGAGTCTCCCATGATAGAAACTCTGTTGGTTCCAAAGTCTCTTACAATTTGCAATCCTAAGATCAAAGCTTCATATTCTGCCATGTTATTTGAGCATTTTAAGTTTAATCTAAAGGAATGACCTTCAAAATGATTATTTTCTATGTTATGAATCCAAACTCTTGCACCTGCTCCTAATCTGTTCACTAGACCAACAAAGTCTAGGTGCCACCTAGATTCATGAAATATATTATTTTTCAGTCAATTTAATGTCTTAAATTTCTAACATTAATTATTGACCAGGGTTAGTAAACTGATGAAGTGTGGTGCACAATATGTGCTTATTTAACCTTGTTTCTTACTTTGTTCAGTATGTTTTTATGTTGTTTTAAGGTTTTGTTTATTATGTCTAAGGAAATTTATTTGAGAAAAAAAAGTTATACTTCTATATGAAATCTTTAAATGTTAATTGATAAAATCTAATGAATTTTAATGTTGAAAACCAATTTCTAAAAAAGGAATAAAAGGAAATGTTTTGATGAAAGAAACTAAACTAGGAATTACTCTAAATGAAAGAAAACATGATCTAGGAAAGCATAAAGAAAGCATGTAAAAACTTGCAATGATAGTGTAATATAATGCTTTTAGGCAATAAATTTCGGAAGGGTTACCTAATTGAAATGCTGAACATGAGACGACATGATAGATAAATAATTTAATCTAAAAAGCATGAGAAAGGAAACTAAATCACTATCATTTCTAAATTCCTCAAGCAATCAATTTTGGAAGAACTACCTTCTTGAAATGCTCTACATAATATTAAACGGTGAATGTAAAACTTAATCCTAAGAAATCATTGTAAAAACATTTAAAGGAAAACTAAGATCACTGTATGCTCCAATTCTTCAAACACAATCCAATTTTGGAAAAGAGAAATTATTTTCTTGAGATGCTTTGATTAGCATAAGATTACACAGAAATTAAGAAAGAAGTCTTCCTTAAAATATGAAAGCAAATAAATCTTAATCTATGAAAACAAATAAATCTCATACATTGTAGATGGTCAATCCAAAATTATGAGGATGGAAAGTTGAGAAGCTCCAAATGCAAGCCTTCTTCTTTATTCAAAACATGAGCAATTCCCCAAATTTATACATAAAATGATAGGAGAAAACTTCCCCTATTTATACAAAAGGATGAGAAGCTATATCATTAATGAGAGTCCATGAATCTCTCCCTATATCTCTAGAGTTACAATAAAAATAGGAAATGATAAGGCACATGTCTTCTTAGAGTTTCAATACAAATAAGAAATGAGATACATATCCTTATGATCTCATGATCTTCTCCACTCAAATTCGAATCTGGTTTTGGGAGGCTATATAAGGGTCTTTTAGAAGCTTCATTTTAACCTACACATGTCAACAATCTCATCCCACTTGTTAGGTATAAGCATATGCATATTATTTTCTAATTTTTAACCATAAATTCATTTAAAAATGCTAAGAATTAATAAAGTTTAGAAAAACATAAATGTTACCCAATAATGATAATGGTAAGGTAAATGTAATGAAATGGAAGTAAATGTAGTGAAATAGAGGTGGAGTGAAAGTGACAATATGGAAATATAAATGAAAATTTAGTGGAAGTGAATGACAATTTTAAGGCCCAACATACCCCCCAACTGAAGCTATTGCATGTCCTCATGCAATCTAGTAGATTAACTCTTTTTTATCCTTGAGCTTTGCCTTAACTTTGCATGATATTCTGCAGATTCTTTTAGTTGAATTGCAACATGGTTGGTTCTTGTGTTACAAACATATTTTGTTGTTGCATTCATTTTTTATCTTTTAAATTTGCATAATGATAATTTGATTATTGTTACAAATTATATCTTTATCGGATTGCACCATAGTTGGTTCTTGTGTGACAACCATGATTGTGTTTGTATCCAATTATATTTTTAATACTTTTGACAAGGCTTTGTATGCTCACAACAATAATGTAATAGTTAATATCTTTTTATAGTATGTGGGCATTTGGATGTGATATGAATATGGCAAAATATGAATATGAATGTATCCCCCCCCCCCCCAACTAATGATATTGGCAATTTTATGAGATGAGGAAGGGAAATATCCTTTTCCAAGAATTATGATTCTAGCTTTTCAAGGAATTTTATGGTAAAACGTTAGAAAATGACACACCTTAACATGCCGTTTAGAAATGGATGAGCTGCATGTGTGGTGGCTATAAAATTCTAATCATAATCTTCTTCAAGTGGCTGGACAAGTCATGGAGAAAAGAGTCAAGATGAATTTTTATTGATTTTATTAAAACTTGTTGAATATGTTGCAGAATGGTGTTGATTCTGTTGTTGCCATCTGATTTTGCAACTGTTATTTGTTTCTGCAGTTGTTATTGGATTTTGTAGCTGTTAGTTGATTCCACAGCTGCATGTCTTCTAGGTTTGCTCCAAAATTCTGAAAATGATAGTCTTCATGTCTTAAAAACTCATTGGCACAATTCCTGCAATGTGAATAGATGTTCTGATGTCAAACATAGTAGGAAATTGTTGACCTAGTGGCCATTAATGGATTCCACTAGTCAACACGAGAACTCTCACCAGTGATGACAATGAGAGTCAATATGCCCAAACACATCTTGCTAAGTACAAATAATTTTGTTGTTGTCAAGTACCTAAAAGATCTAATGAACAAGGGACATTGATGTATTCCCATTGTTCGTCGGCATGAGGACTTGTCATTAAGGCATGCAAGCCTCAAGGTGTTTTTGCAAGGATTTTAGACTCAAAGGACTATGGAATCAATAATTTGTATTGAATTAGGGTTTAATTGCAAAATGAAAAGCATAGGAAAAGGAAAATGAAAATGGGAGATGACAATGGAAAATAATAATGACAATGGGCAATAAGCATGAAAGTAAGCTTCTTTCTTTTATTTGTGGAGTAGACAGAAAGTGTATATGAATGAAGGAAAATCAATAGCTGACTCTTGCTGGGAAAAGAAACTATGGCTTGATTTGAAGTTCTTGGTTGGATTTATAATTCAAAAGGGAGGAAAAGTAATGGTTTTGATGAATATGGACATGGACTTGTTCTTAACTTTCTCATGAAATCGGTCATTTGAATAGCAATTGTGTGCACAATTAGTTTCCTTAAATGATCATTCAATCATCCTAAACCTACAAAAAAAAACTTGAAATAAAGAACATAAGTGTGTTCAAAAAGGAATGGTTAATTTACTTTCTCGTTCTTATGCAAAATTTAAATGTCAAATGAAACAGAATAAGGAAAATCAAAAGTGTTATATTCAGTCCAATTCATGATATCAATAACAATCCATTTTTAAGAAATAATGATGAACAATAATTCAACTCCCAATTTTTAGATGAGTTCATGCGATGTGCTCAGCAAAATGATTGGCATCTCAAAGATTCACTATGTCCTGCAAGTTAAAACTTCATATAAATATACACAGGAACAATATTATAATTTTTAATGCAAAATGTTCAGAAATCATTTAAATAATATTCCAATTCTTTTGCAAGGCGTTATTCAATCTGTCAAATTGACTTATTTTGAATGATTCGTGTAAATGTAAAATCTTCCTTTGAATTATTTCTCTTCCTCTCATATCATCGCCAACCATATATTGATTTCTATTGACCGAGTTGATTCAGTCGATGAAGGAGAAGTAGATTCGGTTGATGAAGCAAATGTTTGAGCAATCATTTCAGTAGCTTTTTAGCTAGAACTAGAGAGAAAGGAAGGAAAGGTAGACCCATCAAATCCAGTTGGAAATGAGCCAGTTGAATAACCACCACAAGCATGAAGGCAAGAAGCAAGGGTGGTAACACTTACACAGCTGCGTGATTCTACTACTCTATTATATTACTAAGCTTTCCTTAAAGACTGTATTGCTTCTAGCATTGCCTACTGGTGTGCTTGAAGCTCAAACCATGCTATAATTCTACTAAATGTAGCAAGAAAGAGCTTCTACAGGGCCTGGTGGGCGTAGAAGTATATATGTTATAGGGAAAATTGTGGAATTCATTTTTTGTCAATATTTAGTACTCCCATAAAACTCTATAGCTTAGTGATAGTGTCATTAATTGGCAAGACCATAAAGAGCCTTCTTGTGGAATTTGAACAACTGGATAGGAGGATTTTCATTTTTAAATCATTGCTCAATCATCTGTTTGGCCCATTCCTTGATTTGTTGCACAGAACCTGTTTGAAAATCAAAACCGTTGCAATTGAAGCATTGATAGCTATTCCATTTGGACTGATGGCCATAGAGATCTCCTTCACTGCCAGCAAATCCTCTTTTTGTCTTTGCAAGATCCATTTTTCCTTCACGCAGTCACCAAACAAGGTCCTGAGAAACCGTGATTTTCTAGTGAACTGTTAGGAATTGGAGAAAACAGTTTCTGGGTTATTAAATTCATCTCATTTCAGAAAACGTTGTGTCCCAATTTTTTCAAATTCACCTTGGTTTGCCTAGAAACTGTATTTTAAAACTGACATTTTTACAGAGGTTATGCTTCTCTCAAGAGGGCGGCATTTGCTTCTTGATTGACTGCTCTACTATTCTATTCAAGTGAACATCACATTGTTTTCCTTGGTATTGACCTGTACCCAGACTTTCTGATTTTAATTTGATCATTACACGCCTCACTCTCTTCGTTGTGTTGCATGTATTTGAACTTAATCATGCCAACGTATCACTCCTATAAAATGGACAGTGTTGGCAGGCTCTTTCTGCCATGGCATCTCTTGTCTCCTCAGTCACAGTGTTCCTAAAAGAATGGATAGTGGCATTCTCTATGGAATGAAAGGCTAAAATGACATCAACATACCCTTGAACGTGCAGCTACAACATAAGCACAAAAGAATGACCACAATTTTCAATCACAAAGAGAGAAAGCATAGAAAAATAGGTTAGCCAAAACAGTGGTTGTTGAAATAAGGCGATGGGCAACAGGGAAAGACGGAAATTTGCAGGCCCCTTCTTTGAATACTGCAATTTACCCTTTGGCCAGAGGGTGGTTGTGTTATGAAGCTAGCTCAAGAAAAGATAGAAAATATATATCAATGCCTTATAATTCAGCCTCTTCGAGGGGGCAACCTTCTTTACATTACATAAATGAATAATTCTTGGATGCTACAAATGAAAATACCTCCTTTCTATATATAGGAGTCTAAGGGGTCATAACATAATCAGAGCTTGCATAACAATAATAATGTAAGGGCACAATAATAACAATAGTGGGCTTCTATCAGGCACAATAGTAACAATATGGGCACAATAGGGCACAACAATATTAATAAGTGGTAAAACTACAATAGTAATGGGGTAATCACTAGTATTATGGGGACCCAACATGCCCCTCTCCTTCAAAACAAGTTGGTTCCTCAATGCTTGAGTAGTTTTGGATGCTTCTATATGAAATTCTCATCCTCCCATGTGGAATCTTCAGCAGATAAGTTCTTCCACTTGATAAGATACTCTAAAATTGATCGATTTCGTAGCTGTCGAGTTCTTGTTTCTATGACTGCTTCTGGTTCCAATATAATTTTTCCATCCTCGTCAAGTTCTGGCAATATTGTTTGAACTGGGAGCTTATCGACTATAACCTTCTTTAAACATGAAACATGGAAAACTGGGTGCAATCGAGAAGCTGCAGGAAGCTCTAACTTGTATGCCGTAGTACCAATCTTTTGCAACACCTTGTACGAACCATAATACTTTAGTGATAATTTATTATCCTTCTTAGCTTGCTTGAGGGACATTTGCTTATATGGTTGTAGCCGTAGAAATACCCAATCACCTACAACAAAACTTCTTTCACTCCGATGTTGATCTACCTGTTGTTTCATTCTATTTTGTGCCAACACGAGGTTATCCTTTAAAAGTTGTAGGACTTGTTTTTGATGTTCGATGTGATGTTCCACTACTTGAACCTTAGAATTTTCTCTTAAATATGATGTGATGGATGGTGGTTCATACCCATAAAGTGCCATAAATGGGGTCATTTTTGTTGCTGTATGGAGGGAAGTGTTATACCACCATTTAGCCAGAGGTAACCATTTGACCCATTGTGTCTGTTTATCAGATACAAAGCAACGAAGATATCCTTCCAAACATTTGTTTACTATCTTAGTTTTCCCATCAGATTTAGGATAATAAGATGAGCTATGAGCTAACTCAGTACCAAGACAAAAAATAATTCTATGCAAAAATTTCCAGTGAAAATGGGATCTTTGTCACTTACAATAATCTTTGGGTTTCCATGTAGCTTTTGAATTGTTTCCATAAATGCAGTAGAAACTGTACTGGATTTAAATGGATGTGATAATGCACAAAAGTGTGCATACTTGGTAAGTCTGTCAACTAACACCATGATGACACTCTTTCCCTCAGACTTGGGTAAACCTGTGATAAAATCCATTGAAGCCTCCTCCCAACGTTGGCTTGGAATGGATAAAGTTTGTAATAGACCCGGTGTATTAATTGTTTCAACTTTATTTTGTTGGCAAACCAAACATTCCGCCACAAACTTTTTGAATATCTGATTTAAGGCCATCCCAAAAAAATTCCTTCTTAACCCTATGGTGTAAGTTTTTAAAAATCCCGAGTGCCCTCCTAAGGGAGAAGTGTGCAATTCCATAAGAATCTTTTGTTTTAGCTGGGCTTACAGAGGTATAAGCGATCTTTGTACCATAACGAATCATTTTTCTAGCTAAATGTATCTGACATACTAGAATCTTGTTGTAACTTTTGAATAAGTGCCCACAGTTCTTCGTCATTCTTCCATTCCTCCTTGCTTCATTTATCCAATTTGGTTGGATAATAGAAATGGCACACAACAATGCTTCCACATCCTCATCCTTTCTTGAGAGTGCATCTGCCACCACATTTTGCTTCCCTTTTCTGTAGATTATTTCAAAGTCATAACCCAACATCTTTGTGACCCACTTTTGTTTCTCTACAGAGGATAATCTTTGTTCTAAAAAGTACTTAAGGCTATCATGATCTGTTTTTATCTTGAAGTGTATTCCCATTAGGTAGGGTCACCATTTCTTAAGTGCATGGAGTATTGCCAACATTTCCTTCTCATAAATAGCTTTGTGTAAAAACTTTCCCTTAATTGGACGACTTTCAAAAGCAATGGGTATTTCATCTTGCATTAAAATAGCACCAATTCCATTTCCTAAAGCATCACATTCCACAATAAAGGTTTTTGTGAAGTCCAGTGAAGCTAAGATAGGTGCTTGGCACATTGCCTCTTTAAGATGTTCGAAGGCCTTTGTTGCTTATGGAGTCCATGAAAATGCATCTTTCTTCAATAGTGTTGTTAGAGGTGCTGCTATTCTCC
>APFE031141949.1:0-42061 GCA_000404065.3 Pinus taeda | reverse complement strand
TAGCCCTCTATGTCCTCTTTCCAATGCCACCAGTCTAACCCCAATTGGATTCTCCAATGAAGAGTTATGCCAAATCTCCCACAGTGACCTAATTATAAACTAATTCAGTAGAGCGACCTTGTACGACATTCCACAAGTCACTGTTTCGACCTTTGGCTCTGAAAAATATATAGAAGAAACTACAGTCCATCCTCTTTCTGTACCTTTTTTTGGAATTTCAATCCAATGCTCAGAGAAAAAGTTATGATGATTTTCCCCAGGTCACCTATTTGGAATGTAATTTAGGAGTCTACAAAAAGACCCACTTCCTCAGATCATATCTCCGCACTTATAACATAAAATGCTCTGAAATTCGGACCCGAGATTTAGCACAATGTCTTCTCAAATGGGTTTTTTTTCAACTTCTAAAACTTCGTAGAAAAAAAGTTATAGCGAAAATGCCACGATGACCTGTTTGGAGCAGCGAAACCCTAGAATCCAAAGCACTGATACCAAACATTATGAAACCAGCTCAAGAAAAGATAGAAAAGATAGATCAACACCTTAGAATTCAGCCTCTTCGAGGGGGAAACCTCCTTTACACTACATAAATGAAAAATTCTTGGATGCTACAAATGAAAAGACCTCCTTTCTATATATAGGAGTCTAAGGGGTCATAACATAATTAGAGCCTACATAACAATAATAATGTAAGGGCACAATAATAACAATAGTGGCCTTCTATGGGGCACAATAGTAACAATATGGGCACAATAGGGGCACAACAATATTAATAAGGGGTACAACTACAATAGTAATGGGGTAGTCACTAGTATTATAGGGACCCAACAGGTTGGCAACCTGTTTCACTTCTGGTTCTGTTAACAGAGTCTTCCACAGTGAATGTTTCTTCCATACTCTGTGCATCGTCTCTTCATAGTACTTTGATAGTAAAGAGGATCATGATTTGAAGAAAAAAACAAAAAGCAAAAAAACTGTAAATCAAATTCTAATTTTTTTTCTTTATATTAATTTTTCAATTTTAATTTTTAAATCGACTAATCTGATTTTCTGATCTTATAGGTCGCAACAAGGCGCAAAAAGAGAGCATACTAGTCAAATTTGTCAAATTTATTTATGCATTTAAAAAAAAATCATATTTTCACATACAAATTTTATTTATGATGGTGATAAAAAAGACAAAGTCACCCTTACTGTGTCACTCGAATTTATTCAAAATGAATCAATATTGATTTTTATTATTTTTTTTGCTTTTTTTTCTATATCTTTTTAATAGAAAAAAATCTTTTTCTAATCCTCTAGATCACACAAAGCACAGTAGGAGAGCATACTTGATAAATTAATAATTGATTATTCTTTTAGATGTAAGAAATAAGGTCTCTTAATTACACTTCCCTAGCAATGACGCCAAAATGTTCAGTCAATTCAATATCTTAAATTGCTAACATAAATTATCAACTAGGGTTAATAAACTGATCAAGTGTGGTGCACAATATGTGCTTAGTTAACCTTGTTTCTTACATTGTTGAGTATGTTTTTATGTTGTTATGGGGTTTTGTTTCTTATGCCTAAGGAAATTAATCTAAGATATGAAAGTTATGCTTCTAGATGAAATCTTTAAATGTTAATGGATAAAATCTAATGAATTTTAATGTTGAACACTAATTTCTAAAAAAAGGAATAAAAGGAAATGTTTTGATGAAAGAAACTAAACTAAGAATTACTCTAAATGAAAGAAAACATGATCTAGGAAAGAATAAAGAAAAGATGTAAAAACTTGCAATGACAGTATAATCTAATGTTTTTAAGCAATCAATTTCGGAAGGCTTACCTTCTTGAAATGCTGAACATCAGATGACATAATACATAAGAAATTTAATCTAAAAAACATGATAAAATCATGAGAAAGTAAACTAAATCACCGCGTGTTCTAAATGCCTCAAGCAATAAATTTTGGAAGAACTACCTCCTGAAATGCTCTACATAAGATTAAACAGTGAATGTAAATATTAATCCTGAGAAAGCATTGTAAAAGTATGTAAAGGAAAACTAAAATTACTATCTGCTCCAATGCTTCAAACACAATCCAATCTTGGAAAAGAGAAAATTCTTTTCTTGAGATTTTTTGATTAGCATAAGATTACACAGTAATTAATAAAGAAATAAATCTTAATCTATGAAAGAAAATAAATCTTAATCTATGAAAAAAAATAAATCTCACACATTGTAGATGGCCAATCCAAAAGTATGAGGATGGAAAGTTGAGAAGCTCCAAATGCAAGCCACCTTCTTTATTCAAAACATGAGAAATTCCCAAACTTTACACATAAAATGATATGAGAAAACTTCCCCTATTTATACAAAAATATGAGAAGGTATCTCATCAATGAGAGTCCATGAATCTCTACCTATATCTCCAGAGTTACAATCAAAAGAGGAAATGATAATACATGTCTTCTTAGAGTTTCAACACAAATAGGAAATGAGACACATATCCTTATGATCCCATGATCTTCTCCACTCAAATTCGAATCTGGTTTTGGGAGGCTACATAAGAGTCTTTTAGAAGCTTCCTTTTGACCTACACATGTCAACAATCTCATCCCACTTGTTAGGTATAAGCATATGCACATTAGCTTCTAATTTTTAACCATAAATTCATTTAAAAATTCTAAGAATTAATAAAGTTTTGAAAAACATAGATGTGACCCATTAATGATAATGGTAAAGTAAATGTAATGAAATGAAGGTAAATGTAATGAAATAGAGTTGGAGTGAAAGTGACAATATGGATATATAAGTGAAAATGTAATGGAAGTGAATGACAATTTCAAGGCCCAACAATTATCACTGTCAGGTTTTTTATTTTCTTGTTTTGCAACTGTGTTATTGTCTTTTTCAGTGTCTAAAATACATAAAATGAAAGAATCCATATAAGAATGTACATAATAAATAGGATAGTTCTATGGTTTATCTGTACTACTGACCATGTATTTCATTAAAGTTTTTCTGTAAAGCTTTTTGGGTTGGCCAAATAGTAAGATTGTGGCATAAGACATGTCTAAGTATAGAGATCCCTGCATTTTTTCTCGCCATGAGAGAGATAATAGCATTCCATACTTTGGAGGGATATCAGCAACTACAATATCCATGACAATACTCTTACCTGAGTATTGAACTAGAGTGGCACACAAGTCTTTTATTAGGCCCAAGCACTTAACTTTACTTGAACCAAAAGAAAAAATAACTTTATATGGTCTAGTTATATCTAAATCCAATGTTTCCATGATTGCTTTAGGCATTAAATTGTGAGGCACTCCTGAATCTAACATAACATTGTGTAATAGTTGATTATGAATAGTCAAGCTAATGTAGAATGTAGGAACACCATTGTGTTCATGTTTTCCATTTACCTTAGGACCAAATATTAACTCTAGTTGGTCATCATTTATATTAACAGAGACTTCTCCTTCATCTATATTCAATGTTTCAATGATTTGGGCTTTGTAGGAATCATTTCTTATCAATTATGTTAAAGGAACTAATATTTTCAATTTGGTAATTTCAGCTTGGATATTAAATGGAGTTCGTGTGTTGCCCAACTAAATAATTTCCTCCTTCGCAATTGGAGTTTGTGTAGTCTTTTCTTTCTTACTTTTAGTAGGTAATTCAGTTTCTGTTTGGGTATCCATTGTTTTTCTATTTTCAATTTTTTGATTTGAAATAGTTTGGGAAGCAATTGAAATCTAAATAGCATTTGAAGCTTGAGTACTAGTTGATTTTTGGACTTCTTTTGAAGTTTTAAGAGTAGCTGATTTTTGAATATCAGCTAAAGTTTTAACAACGGTATCTGTAAGTCCACAATTTTTGGACTGGCTACAATCTCTGGAGTGAAACTTTTTTGGGTTATTCTAGAGAGAATTTACAGCACTTTGGTTGCAGGAGCTCCCACTGTTTTCTTGGTCTGAGTTTGGACAATTTTATTAGTAGGGGCTTCCATGTTTTTCTTACTCCTAAGGTTATATTTATTATGAACTTCATTAATGGAAAACTCATAACCTTTTTTATAATCAAAGGACTCTCAAGAATGTAACTATAATTGTTGTAACATGCATAATTCTTGTTCTTCTTCGGTAAGAAAAATAGTATTACCATCATTTATTCCCATTAAGTTAGTTTGAGTGTCTTCATATTCTTCATTTTGGTGAGAACTTTCAGCATAGTTTTCTTAGAAAGGTGGTATAATCTCTTGATCAGGTGGCCCTTCTCTAGGCTTACTAGTATTAGGATTCTTCCGAAAGTTTGGATTTCTTATTTGAGGACCTTGTTGTTGATCATCCCATTGTGGTTTTATTTCCATAATTTCTAATCTATCCACTAACTTTTCTAAAATTTTAGCCAAAGTATCTATCTTAACATCTGAAGTAGATGGTTCTTCCTTAATGGTAACTCTCCTCTCATTTATCATTCTATCTCTTTTAGCCAACAAGTTAGCTTCTACATTAACTGCATCACCCTACATCTGTTCTAGAGTTGGAGGGTTTCTCTCATTCAATTGGTAAGACATATCAGTGTCAAACCATCAAGAAATTTGATTAGTTCCAAGTCTGGTGTAGGTTTGATATTTGCAGGGATTGCATTATAGAGGTTGTTAAACCTAGTACAATAGTCTTGAATAGACTCATTAGGAGCTCTTCTAATGTTTTCATATTTAGATAATATTTGTAATAGGTTTTTCTTTCTTTCCCATCTATTGATAAACAATCTATGGAAAACAGTTAAATCAGCAATATGATCAGTAGGCAAAGATTTAAACCATTTCTTGACACCTCCTACTAGTGCTTGTGCAAATAATCTCATTTGCACGTCTTCTTCATAAATTTCATGTAATTCAAAATAATCACTCATTTTATTTACATGCTATTGTGCAATATATTGACCAGTACCATCAAACTGAAAGATTTTACTTTGGTAGTCTTGGGGCATGGCATGTACTTGAGCTAGTAAGGTAAGAGGAGCATATCTAGTAGCCATGGCTAAGATTCTAGCTTGGCTAGGATGTAAAGTGGTAGTTCTTGAAGATGAATTTGAAGGGATTTCAGATGAGCTTTAAGTGCTAGAAAATGTAGCAGAAGTGCTAGAAGTTGATTTGGAGTATTTGGAGATGGAAACAAAACTCTGGGCTAAAGAGGAAGCTTGGGGATGAATGATTCTGTGGAATGAAGTGTAGTGGAAATAATAGATGAGGTGGTACTAAATAAAGATGAATTTACATACTCTGAAGGAAGGGTAGAAGGTGTAGGAGTAGCAAAAATTAGGGCAGCTAATTCAACTGACTGTTGAAAATAGGATTCATTTATATCTCTTATCGAATTTGAGGTTAAAGAATCAAGTTTGTCAAAAGTGTCTACAACATGTTAATCTAAATTAGGATGTATAGTATTCTTCTTTTATTTAATAAATTGAATAAAAGTAGGGTCTATTATAGTATCTTTGACTGAAGTTTCAGATTTGATACGAAACAATGAATGCTCAAGCGGTAAATCAAATTGAAGATCCTATAAGCTTGATAACTCTTTAGGAAGTGAATTTTCTTTGGTTAGTTGACTAATGCTTTCTTGACATTCAACTTTATTGTTTTTTCTCAATATTTTGCCTGGATTATTGACAATTATAGCAGGGTTTGGATATGGATGTGCCCCGATATAGTATGTTCTTTCAGAAGCTAGAATTTTAATTTTTTAATTTTTAATTTTTTAATGAAACCCTTGACAACCCTAAAATGGCCTTAAGGTGAAAATATGAGATTTATGATTTCCTTTAAGGTTTATTGAATTGAGGAATGATTCCCCAGTATGGTCACCACTATATTATCACTCTAAAATTTCCCTAAGGTTGTCATATTGTGTTTAAAGAAATGATAGAGGTAACCACAAACCTACTTTTCAGATCAAGATCTAGCCTTCCTAATGATCAGAGAAGGCTCTCTCTTAATGATTTAAATTTGTTCAGTTACTTGATTTTAGGCTAGTTATTTAAGCTCGATTGGGTTTTGATCTGATTTGGTGGTGGAATCACTAATTCAGATGGATAGATAAGTTTCTTTTTACCATTGCTCCAAGGAGTCCAAACATTAAGAAAATAGGACTAAATCAAGTTCTAATGATAGTGCTCACAGGGCAAGGTAGCTAAGTAAATTCAGATCCTTTAGGCTAGATGGTGAATTGGTATTTCAATTAGGGTCAAGGAGCAGTGAAGGATTCCTCAAAATGGATAATGAGTGAAACGAAAGAGGTCAATCGAAACTAGGGAGCAATGAAGAATTCCATGCTCTAGATATCAGAAGAAAATATCAAAAATGAATAATGTTTGAAGACAGAGTGTACTTAAACAATTTCTATAGTAACATTCCAGTTATTTCATTCAAATTGGAAAACATGTACGTCTATAAAATACTCAAGAAAATAACAATTTAACAAATGAAAGATACTTCACTAAAGCAGCCCAACACATGAATCCTGTAATGCAATGCCTTTATTACTCAATCCAGTCTGCTGACTTGATAATGTTACAATAAACCCTTAGGTTCTCAGATCAATATAACTATAGAAATGTTCATCAATCCACACCCAATACGTTGAGTTTTGTAGTATTTATACAAAAACTATTACAAAATATCCTAAACTAATTTAGGAATTATTCAAGGAAAAATAAATATCTTCATGTAAGAAAATAAAGACAGATATGTAACTGATGCAATTTGTCCATCTTTTATTATTTGTTGTTGACTTTCTTTGATATTATGCTACTTTTTCTCTCCTTTGTTGTTGCTCTACACTGGTTGTCCTTTTACCCTACCTTTGACTTTTAAACTCTCTCATTCATCTGATACTTTTTGTCTTAGCTAATCTACTATTTTACCTTGACTACTCTTTATTCATTGTTTACCTTGCATTCCTTGTAGTAAATCATTCGACTTTTCCAAAGACTGTGCATCTGGTAATTTAATATTTACCATTCTTTTATAGACTTCATCAGTTTCTATGTCTCTTGCAAAAGCAGGCTTGTTTATGAAGAGATGTTTTACCTCATGCTAGAGGTAAAAGAGGTTTTCAAAAGTCTGATAGAGAAATTTTCCTGTAGTGATCCCTTTCATAGAGGAATTGTTGGCTTGTTCCTTTGCCACTTCTCTGATCCTCTTGTCATAGTCTTCATGTGGCATCAACCTGTCATTAATCACCAATGAATTAGGTAGACCTTTCTACCTCAAAGCATTAGATTTCACCATAAACCTAGCTATTGCTAGCTCCATTGTTTGGCATTTCTCCTCCAATTGTATCATCAGGTTCCTCTTGGTTACTACCTTCTTTACCTCTAGTATGCTCTCAGTTCTGTCAACTATTCCAAGCTCCTACAATTCATAATTGTTCTTTGAGTTAAGGAACTAGATTATTCTTAAGGCTTCTTCTGGCTTATTCCCAGGTTCGACTCGAATCCTTTGAATTGCCTCACCAAACTCTTTGACCAAATCGATTTGATCAAATATCACCTATATATATGGCCAAATATCATTGAATGAGTCAATGATATTGGCCCATAAAAGTTGTTTTGCTTGGGCTACTGGCTCTTTCAATGTCAATTCCTTCTCTAACTTTCCTAACCTTTCATTCAACCTGTTTGATTTTTGTGTTTCAATCTTATGCATGATTTGAGCCAGTTTCTTTTCATCCTCTAGACTTTTTATTCATTCCTTAATTCTATTTATTTCAGTGGTTTGGATGGACATATCCTCGATGGCTTTGACTAGTTTACTTGCTTCATCAATAGGATGAGGTGTTGTTGTTGTTGAACTCATTGCTAATGTAGTTGCTAATGTAGTTGGAAGTGTTGTGGCTATTGGAGCTATTGGTGCTAGTGAGACTGTGAAAGTAGAAGGAACTGCTATAGTAACTGTAAGAATAACAGTTGCAGTAGCTACTTCCATGCTAGCCCGTTTCTCCTATACTAACTTATCCATATCATTCTCGATTTCTTTCAATTAAGAATTTAGCTGAAGAATGAGGTCCATCATCTCATCCTTTTGGCTTTGATTCTCTAGAACTTCCTTGGTCTGTGGATGTTTAGAAGGAGGCAATTTTAGCTGCTTCTTCAATGTAGCGATGTCTTCATTCTTCTTTTTTATGAGTTTTTTTGCTGCCTTGATGTCATTTGTATTATATCCCATCTCAATAACCAATTCTTCTAATGATTTAATTATGTTATCCTTTACTTGTGAGGATTCCTTCTCTAGTTTAAACTGTGTTGTGATATTCTCTAGAGATGTTTGAAGTTTTTGTAGACTCATAGATTTGTTGGTCATGGTTGAGTGTAGCATTTCTCCTTCTTGCTCATGAAATTCAATCTATAGGATGAACGTTCTTGGCCAAAACTTCAAATTCTGTCTTGTTGTAGTATATTGATGACTTAGGTTGTTGTACTGTAGGTTGCAAAAAGGTCATTTACATTTTCCCTGTTTTAATGTCAAAAGCTAAAAGTAACCTATTCTAATTAGTAGGAGTCTATTAGAAATATTGGGCATAGGTTTCAGCTTTCAATGCCTCATTTCTCAACTTGATTTATTTATACTTCTCCTTTATATATTTTTCTTTATCCACTGGTTTGCTGGATGAAGAAACTTCAATACCAAGCCACTTCTGAATAATATGTGTATTGGAGGTTGATGGCTGATGCATTTCCTCTTAAACTGTTGGAGCTATCTTCTCTTTAACCACTTTGTTAGTATCAATGATTTCAACTGTCTCAACTGTCTCTTCTTGCTCATTTACAAGATTTAGCTTGGGCTTCTTCGTGTACATAATCTGTCATGTGTTGTATCTATGCTTGAGCAAGAACCTTCTTCCCCAGTCTTTTTTGCATTCTTGTCCTATTGGACTGGAGTATGCAGAATGGAACTAGTATCCAGTTGTTTCTCCATAACTATTGAGGTATTTTCCAACCACTCTAACTAGTTGGCATATTTTTAAATTTTTGGCCTGGACTCATGCATAAAAGGGGTCAATTTAAACTTGAGTCTTAGCTTATTTATGACTCCTAAAGGATCATATTCCCATTTGAAGCCATTGGTGAACTTCATTTCTTGTAAATATTTTTCTACTTCTTCTCCAGCTTCCTATTATTGCAAGTAAAAAGACCAAGTTGGTTTTTGATTTTGAACTGTGTTTTCTTCCTAGCTAATAGAAAATTCACATCATCTAAATTTATAATCTACCTGATATACTCTAATGAAAATATCCTCATAGGGAGATATTTGGGCACCTTATAGGGAGTGAGTTGGCATCCATGCACCCTAATTTCAGTGTAGTCCTAGTATAAATACCAGTCTCCTATTCTACTATTTTTAGACAACTATAACACTCTCTTTATCTAATCACTGATCCTGAGTTGATTTCTACTTCTTCACATCTTAACAATTGGGTGAACGAAGGAATCAATGAACTCTTTGTAGCTGAGAATAGTGGAATATTTTTGGATCAAGGGTGTCCAAAGGATAATAGACCTAGGATTTCCCTTAGTGTTCGGCTTTTGGATGTTGCCTGGAAACCTGTCTGATTGGAAATATAGGAACATATGGAACAATATGGAAGAGTATTTGAATACTCTTTCATCTGGAAATCTAATCAATTGATCATGGATTTTGTCTGCTAAGAACTGGACAAAATTTAAAACTATAGTAAGAGGCTTGCCTAGGCAAAAAATAGAAAGGAAAGCAAGTATAGGCTTATCTACATGCTCATCAGTGGTATATCCTAGAATACAAGACAACATGGTTAGAATCTATCTTTCCCTCTGAGAGAAAATGGTGGCAAAGTATGGAGGACTATCTGTATGGATATGAGCCTCTTCTAAGATAAAAGTCTAGAAAATTTGAGATCTTTTGGGAAAGTCTAGCTTTAGGTACAACTCAAGTAGGTTTTCAATAGAAAATGGGCTTTCATTAGTCTTTGGATGGATCTGCAACATCTCATTTATTGACTTTGTAGTCATTGTGAAAAAAATCTGCTGGTTGGGAGAGACTATGGCTCTTTGACTTGGGATATAGCAGAGTTGGCATAGATGGATCATTTCAGGGAACTGGTATACCTATGGGAATAAGTATTTGGGAAAATTAGATTCCCATAACTAGATATCGTCACTGTGGTTGAGGAATTTTTCTTTACTCCAGTAGCAGAGCTTTAATAGATGGCTAGGGGAGGTTATGTCTTTGATTTGGAAATCTCTATCAACCAATGGGAGGTGGTCAATGTTCAAGTGAGGGGTTTGTAGGCGTTTTGCATTCAAAATTCTCTAGGAAGCCATAGTTTTGATTATTTCATTGGATTAATTACTATCTGGCTCAATGAATAATCTTAGGACCTTTGGAATAGTGCAAAAGGTTATTACAGTCTGCAACAAAGAGTTTGGGATGCAATAGTGGCTTGCTTTTAGGTTTGGCCAGGCTTTTAATTGGTTTAATTGATTAATCTTTTTTAAAATGTTGTGCAAAGCTTTAAGTATAGGGCCTTTCTAGCACTTTCAGGAATACTTGGAAAATGAAGATTTGGCTTGCAGCAATGAAGGCTTTTTGAGGCTTAAATTTTGTTTGTGTTGCTTCAAATTGGGTATGTTATGTCTTCTGGTAGTCAAGTGTGAATTGTGGTTGAAAAATGGCTCAAAATGGTTCAGGACATCTTCTGGCACTTTGGAATTGGTTGACAGAGGTTATTGGCAATAGAATAATAATAAAAAGGGTAGAAATGGCAGCTTTTTGGTTTTTAACCAACAATGATTAATTTTGGGCGCGGAGTTAATGTTTGTACAATAGGCAGTTTCATCTTAAGCGGGGAGATGTTATTATGGGTTATCACACCACTTTTGAGTGTAGGGTGGTATTTTTACAAAGGATCTGATATAATGTGGGGTTGCAACGTAGAAAAATGGCGATCGGGAAAAACTGCGAATCTCGCATGCATTTGGGATGCTAAAGATCAGATTTGGGAGTGTGCGATATGGGATGTGGGTCATTGGATTTGGAGGTGGGAGATCGGAGGGCTATCATGTGGTGTATTTGTGAGGGATGAGTCAAGGTATGGGGTCAGGTTTTAATTAAAATGTATGGGGAAATAATATATGTGGTGGGTATTAAAATGTGGGGACCATGGGTTATACGACAGAGGGTTATAACCCATATGCAAAGGTTTTTGGGATCGAGGATATAATATAGTGGGGATATGAGTTAAAAGGGTATCGGGGAGAGTTTTTTAATGGGGCCCGATACATTATTTAGACTTAGGATAAGGGGGTTTTAGTGGGTTTCAATGGAAAAGGGAAATTGATAAGGGGGGAATGATTTTTAAAGGGAAATGTCTAGGGAAAGGTATGAAATAAGGGGGGAAATGCTTAAAATGAAGGGAAGGGTTTTTACAATGGAAATGTGTTAGAATAAGGGGAAATGAAAAGTAATGAAGGGGTAATGAAGGGAAATTAATAATTTAGACATGTAAGGGGTTTAGTGAAATGAGAGGAAATTAGTGAATGAGCTTTAGTATTCATGCCTAAAATTATATAGAACTTTTGGGGTAAATACCCAAAGTAATATACAAATTTTTGTGAATGTCCTCTTTCTTTGATAATTCTCCCTGCACATGAAACATAGGATTAAGCATGATGAAGGTGCATTTGAGCTAGCAACCTTGTGCATTCCAAAAACTTCTTCTACCTACCCTTTATTTACCCTATCATTTTCTCTTCATTCATAGGGTGCATTTGAGCTTGCTGACCATCTATTTCTTTTTCTTTGATAAGCAAACTATCTAATTCTAATCTTATAACTTCCAATGGCCCAGATTAAACCAATGAACTCATTATTATTCTCTACCTAACTACTAATCTGGTAAGATTAAACATTTTGGCTAGATCTTTATTTTCTACCTATCAGCATGAAATTTAAAGCATGAATGAGTCAAGACTAAACTTTTTGACCATCATGGATTGTGGAATTTTTAACAAGTTGCACATAATATTATTTTGAAAAGGAAAGAAACAAGTGACATTTGAATTTGCATCACTTTCAGAATATATTTTTTATCTCTTTTTGGTGGAGTTCCTATTTTCTTTTCTTTTCTGATCATTTTCTTTTAGTCCTTTGATTTTTCTTTTAGGGCTTACCCTCTTTACAGTTTTTACTTTTAATATGAGAAAACATTTTGTAGAAAGAAAAAGTATGTACAATATTACAAGACTAATCATAGCCAATTCAAAATTATGAATCTTATTATTATAGGACCCTAACAAAAGGGAAATGGAAGAAATCCCAATCAAAAGCAGAA
This sequence comes from Pinus taeda, assembly GCA_000404065.3. NCBI lineage: Eukaryota > Viridiplantae > Streptophyta > Pinopsida > Pinales > Pinaceae > Pinus > Pinus taeda. The sequence continues at coordinate 29,696 of APFE031141949.1, read as the reverse complement.
TCTAGTCAAGGGGGAAAGAAGAAAGACTTTCCCAAAATCAAGTGATTATACTTCCATGAATTCAATAATTATGCCACAAAGGATCCACACAAGAATACAAGCAAGAATACCTACGGAGGAGTAATGGGTGAAGCTTTGGCTTCACAATTCAAGCTTTATTTTGATCTCATTTCATGCATTTCCATCACAATGATGGGAAGTGTGTTGTACCTCGACAATAATGCCTTGTTCCATATAATGGGGAATAGGAATTTTTTTTAGTGATTTGGGGGGGAATGATCTCCATATGAACATCAATATGGGAGATGGTGGAAGGTACAATGCAACTGGGATTGGTACAATCACCTTTCAGAGGGAGTTGGTCTCCTCTCTTAGTCTCAAGGATGTGATGTTTGTTACAGGTCTAAAGAAGAATATTGTCTTTGTTTTAGTTTTGGAAGACCATGGTTATGATGGGATATTCAGAAAAGGAAAGGCATTCCTAAGACACATAGCCAGGGGATAGGTGAATCAAATCAGGGTTCGTATGAAGAACCTTTATAAGATAGATATGGAGGATTGTGCTGCATTGAGCACAAAGGAGGAGAAGGTGTAGAGTCGTCATGTTAGTGAACTTTGGCATAGAATACTTGGCCATTTGCATCATGGCACTTTGATGATCACACAACATATTACCATGGGCCTCCCTAAAGGGGAACTATAGTAGCAGGACACACACAAAGGGTGTACCTTTGTGAAGTATGCAAAATCCACTTTCCATGATGGGACAATAGAGAAAATGAAGTCCTTGAAAGGATCCACTCTAATGTTGTGGACCTTTCCCAATAGCCTCCAATTCCAACCACAATTATTTTATCTTCTTTATTGATGACTACTCAAGGAGGTGCTTGATATTCTTTATTCTTAAGAAGGATGATACTTTCTCCAAGTTCTTAGAGTTCGAAGGCACTGGTGGAGAAAAAAAGTGAAGACTATCAGGAGAGACAATATATGTGACTATATGTCGAATGAGTTTAAAATTTCTATTAAAAGGAAGGCATTCAATGAGAGTTTAAAACACTCTTGAACCCACAACAAAATGGGGTGGATAAAAGGAAGAACAATATCATTATGGGAGCATCATAGGCAATGTTGCATGACCAAAGCCTAGCTCTACACTTGTGGGTTGAATCATGCAACACAACACTCTATTTGTAAAATAGGATTCCTCATCAAATTATTGGCATGATCACACTAGAGGAGGATTTATCAGAGAGGAAGTCAGATGCATCTCACTTCAGGATCTTTGGAGACTCTGTCTATTTCCATGTCTCCAAAGAATCAAGGAAGAAGCTAGAGTTGACAACAGAGTTGAGGGTATTTTTTGCTTACATAGAAACTCCTCACAACTAATGTGTGTATATTCCATCCCTCAGAATGAAATTTGTGTGATAGGATGTCAAATTTGGTGCTCTATTAAGAGGGATATTCAGATCCCTCCAGAGGAGGATCTTTTAGCTCTAAAGGAGGAGCCTCAAGATGTTTTGGAGTAGCCATAAGTTGAGGAGAAGAGAGTGGAAACAATCACTCAAGAAGAACCATCCAAAGAAGGTAGGAAGAGAACTATATAAGCTTAGAGACTTGTGTAGGATGTGAGGTTGAATGTTGGTTCTCCTTTAAATCAGCATGGGTAGAGAAGGTCACCAGATAGATATGTTGGCTACATGGATCTAATGACTAAGATAGTATAGACAGAGCCATCCTCTTTTGAGGAAGAAATAGATAAACATGTTTGTCTTGATGCAATGGTGGATGAGTATGAATCCATTTTGAAGAACAATGTTTGGGAAGTGGTCCCAATAATAGAAGAAAAATCAGTTGTGGTTCGACATGGATCTTTAAGGTGAAGGATGTAGTATATGGAAGCATTGAAAAGTAGAAGGATAGATTTGTGACAAAGGGGTACTGTCAAGTGGAGGGGATTGACTATGAGGAGACCTTTTTTCTTGTAGCGAGGTCCCCATTCATCAAATCAATCCTTGCTTTGGCTACACATATGAGGTGGAAGATCCACGAGATGGATGTAAAAACAACATTCTTCAATGGAGTTATTAAGGAGGAGGTTTATATCAAGCAACCTGAACACTTTGAGACTTTTGATCAAGAGTCTCATATGTGCATACTCAAGTGAGCATTGTATGGTCTTAAGCAAGAACCCTGTGCTTGGCACACTGGGATTGATAGCTATCTCACCAGTTTAGATTGCACCAAAAGTGAAGTGGATGCAAACATCTATCATATTTTGGTAGAAGGTAAATTGTTGACTATTTTTTAATATGTTGATGACTTTGTCTTGAATAGTGATGAGAAGATAAACATATCTTGCAAGGAGGACCTTCAAAGAGAGTTAAATATGAAGGAAAAGGGTCCCATGCACTACTTCCTTGGATTGGAAGCATGGAAAGGTGATGGGGAATGATTTGTCTCTCAAGGAAAGTATGCCAACGGGATGCTTTAGAGGTTTTACCTAGATAGGTGTAAACCCATGGAGACTCCTCTAGCAACCAACTAGAGGAAAGAAGATGCCACTTCAGGTGAGGAAGTGGATGTGACTGTTTACTGGCAGTTGGAGGGTTCAGTCATCTATCTTGTGAACACACAACTAGACATGTGCTATGCAATCAACTAGCTGAATCAATCTATGGTTAGGCCAACCAAACTATTTTGTAGGGAAGGAAATTTATTCTAAAGTACTTGAGAGGCACTACCAAGTTTGGACTTTGGTACAGATGGACAAAGCGAGTGAAGATGTGTGGCTTCATTGATGCAAATTGGGTGGGAATTCCATCAAACCGGAAAATTACATTATGTGGAATTTTCATTATTGGGTCCGTAGTGGTTTCTTGGTACAACAGGAAGAAGATATCAAAGGCACTTAGCTTAGTATACATGGAATACATGGCTACAATTCAAGCAACATCTGAGGCGATCTTAATGAGAAAGATACTTGTTGGATTATTTGGCCAGATGACGGATCATAGTATGATTTACTATGATAATAAGAGTTGCATCAAACTCTCTGAGAATCCTATTTTTCATAATAAGTCCAAGCATAACGGTATCTGGCATCACCATCTACGAGATTATGTCCATAGACGAATTATGTTGTTGCCATACATTTCGACAGAGGAACAAGATGCTGATATTTTGACAATGGTCTTATTAAGGGTGAAGTTTGGCTTCCACAAATATAGAATAAAGGTGGTTGATAATCCCTTTCCTTCTAAGATTAATTGTTGAAAATGTAGTAATAAAATCTTAGTTTGACTTTCCCTTGGTCAAACCAAAGAAAATTGAAATTTCTATTTCAGTAGAAACCTTGGAGGTGGATATCTGAGGTGACATCGTAGTTGTCACTCAGTTAACTTAGTTAATTCATGTTTGGGAAGCATGAGTTCAGTTCAACATGATTGATTTCTAATTTGTTGCAATATATTTCATTTAATTTGAGTTATTGTTAGCTTAACTAGTTCTAATTGTCAGAAGAACTAGTGGAGGTCAAATTGTGGAAATGGAACTTCAACCACACTCAATGATCAACCTGTTAATTGATCAATCAACCCAAAATAATTGTTGCATGTAGATAATTCGAGTTACCCACTTGAGATGGAGATTACAAGGTAGTGTATTATCAATTGTAGCATATTCCAATATGTACAGGTGGTGCATGCAGTCATAGGAAGGACCTAAGGCAATTACGCAATTCCATTGTGGTAAATTCCTAAAAAATAGGGTCCAATTTCTCAACAGAGAAGCCTAAGTAAATAGGATCTTGGAGGGACTAACAATTGGCTAAGTGTTGGCTAAATTTAGTCAGTCAGGTAGAGGGATAAAATATACACATGTAGGGTGTGCTTAGGCTCGAGCAAGCATATGTATTTCATCCCTATTCTTTGATTAATGCAATATAGATAGTAAGGAGTTTTGATCAATTTATTTCCCCTAGATAAATATTTGTGAATGTGTGATGTTTCCTTTTGGATATATGATTTTTGTGCTAGATTGTGAAATAACTTCCACAGATTAGTAGAGTAGCTTCAATTCTTGTGATTTAGTAAATTTCATGAGCAGTTTTGAATCTGCACATTAATTTCTACATACACAAACCATCATCGTACATTGTGGAAGAGAGTACAATGCCAGTACAAGACGTCCATAGATAGAAAATAATATATAGTCTTTTTTTTTTTTTACAAAAATTGTGTCCGAGACACATATGGCCACATGACCTATGATATCAAAAATACATGTATACAAAATATATCCCAAAATCCTCCTGGGCGACTAATCCTGATGATGTTCTCGATAACAGAATCACGTGGGTTACTTTACACAACATTGTACCACTGTAGAAAGATATGGACTTTATTAATCCCTTTGTCTAGCCCATGAGTTAAACCCTCGACATGGTGCTCGAAATTAGCAAGTGTCTCAGCTATGATGGGATCAACCATCTCTTCTTTTGCCCCTATAGTAGCTTCAACTTGTAGAAGTTGTGGTTTTTACCATCATTGAAGATACGACACACCTACTGGTCATATAGGTCATGTATCTACATGTGAAGTCAATATTTACTCTCAAATACATAAAAGCTAAAAAAAAATCAAAATCCAAAACCAAAAAAATTTCAAATATGACAATATTTTTACCTGCATCACCCCATTGTTGACCTTCGGGTAAGACAAGTTTTGGGTCTCCATGGAAATAAACTCCAACATATGGGTAGTCCTTGATCATAATCAATTTCACTTGCATCAATCCAAAGAAAGTAGGCGTAAAATGCGTTGTAAGTGTTCCCCCATGACGATACATCAAATCTACCCATTGCCTTATATGAGACACTTTAGGTCCCCAAAAATCACAAGATATGCACTAAGGAAAACGTAATGGTATCCTCTCTAATTCAAAGGATGTGATGAGATATCCATATCTAAATTTCTTCAATCATCCTGTCGTTTCCCAATCGAGTTGTTCTTTTGTATCACCAAAACTCCTTCACACAAGTTAAATACTATAGGTTGCAAGCACTACAAAGCATACTGCATTTGGGACTTGGTAGTGTCATAGTATTCAACAACCTCCATATTTATTTTTATTTTAGTTATTCATAAATAATGGGGACCCGTATTTCATATTAATAAAACTCTTTAAGTTTTAATAAAGATAAGACATTTTTAAGTTTGTTGTAAAATTTCTTAGTCTTAAAAGTTTCCCTCATCAGAAGTCATTTATTGGGGGCTCAACCCTTAAAATATTATAATAAATCAAAATCTCGATCAGCCCTCTCTCGTCAAATTCAATGCATTATCAGAAGGTTTCCATTAGAAACTTAATATATAGCAACTTTCTTTTTAAAAAAGCTACGATAAAATCACTCGCCGATAAAGCTTTCCCGATCATTATTTATTTATTAAAAGGTATTTTCTCAAAAAAGTTTCATATAAGTCACATGCTCCATTTTTAAAAGAATATTATAAGTGTCATCGGCCCGATAGCTACCACTTAGCATATCGGCTCTTTGCAATATCTAACATTTTAAGTGTGACACGTACGATACTCAACACTTCCGATATCTCCCACCTCTGATACCCTCCTCTTCTGATATCTACCAGCCCTAATATTCATCTCCTTTGATACCACAGGACCCCAAATATTACCATTCACAACTTTTATTAGAAATTTCATATCGAGAGCTTGTTCTTTAAACTTTGGATACACCACCTCCGATATAGAAATCTTGATATCATCTCCTGCCTCTACTTAATGGTCATTACTTAATCAAATATTTTTTATTAGAAGTTACCAATATTGTAGCTTTCAAATGCATCTCCAATTTATTCCTCTAATATTTATCTTTTGATACACTAATGTAGGTAAACCCACAATAATTCAAATTTAGGAATTTAATGTTTGAATAGTAATGAATTTATAGTTTCCTAGATTATAAACATCCTCATTCATTGTAATTTGATTCTATCATAATTCACTTTTAAGAAAAAAAATTGTGTAAAATTTATTATTTGTGCTAATTATTTCATGTGAAAAAGTTATCTCTTAGATCCGTGTCTTCTGCTAACAGGAAAGTCTCAACCGCTACAATAGTGAATAAATGTCAAAAGCATCAAAAGAAAAGAAGAAACATGCTGCTCAGCAGCAAACTACCACTCGTCCAACCAAAAATGTTGTTATGCCGGGATTATTTTCTGATACAATTTTTTCTTAAGATTATGGAAGTTATTCTTAGGAATTCATGTATAAACTATTTTAGGATGAAGGTCCCAGGGTCACACAAAGAACAATTACAGCTAAAGATTCTACCCTAGTCTTCGACACTACTTATAGCAATGTTGCTAATTCATTCTTACAGAAAATTACGGCACGACTTAGAATCCTTCCTTATAAATACATGGTTCTATGAGTGGTTGAAAATTTGAGCATTGCAAAAATAAATATAATGAAAATGAAACATACACTCCTATGGTCATTCACCACAAAATATTTGAGTGCAATGTACCACTTCCCAGAGCTTGAGTACAAATATAACAAAGAGTTTGTGGAAAAAATGATGAGGGAACATGACCATGCGTCAGAGCCTATTAAAGCATGGAGGAGAGATCTGAACAAGTAAAATAGAGAGGATTCACGTAAGTATGTAGTTGAATCCCTTAGTGGTCCCTATTGTCAAATATTTTCTATGATGTGTAGACTCTTTGCCCACCCTAATACACAAAACCTTATTAATTAATGGATGTCATCAATTGACAAGGCTTCAAAAGCTTATATCTTTGATTCAGTAAATATACTTTCAGATAACCTATCCTCTCATATCCTGGCCTTTATAAGAAAGTGTAAAGCCTCATAAAACATAATTCCTCCCTTTTACAGGAGTGCCCATATAATTGATGCCCTATGTTTCACTATCGACTTCACCTCTATGGGGTGGAAGTGGACTTTAGAAGACCTGACCCCTATCCACATATATCAAGATATTCTTTGGGACACAAATTATTAGCCTTGTTTTTATAAAATATTTCATGGAGTAATGTTGCCTATTTACACAATCATATTCAATAAAAGAGCCCTAAGGGTTTCTCCTAAAGTTGAAACAGACTTGCTTCGGATAGGAAACTAGTTTGGTGAACAATTGTTTACCTATGTCCCGGTTTTTGGTAGTCTTGCTAACCCCCATGTCTTGCTTCTAGTTTTCCCTGATAAGGTTCTTTCCTAAGAAATAACATACTAGACTGTAGGGAATGCTATTTCAAATTTCTTAAAGGAGTCAGATAAGAAAATATGGCATGTTTTTCCTATTCAATGCGGTATATATGCTTTGGATAATTTCAAGCATGTAAGCATTGAAATTAATGTTATCCTAGAGCTCAATTTACCGACCACTCCTAACAGATAGTATGATCTCCATCAAGTTGTCAAAAAGGTTACTACAGCATCAAGCATCAAGCAATTTACTCATGAGCGAGACAAGTTCGATAATATATTTGAAAAGGATTCTACCTATTTAGTGGTTATGAAACAAGTTGCAAAATAGTTGACTCCACAAGAGATGATTCAATTCACCCATTACATAGCTGCAAGGCTAGCTAATTTTCCTAAGGATTCATTAAGAATTCCTGAGGAAGGTGCAGTTCATGATGATGTCATAGTCATTTGTTCCACACAGAATACTTGTTTTTGGGAAAACTAGTGTCTTGTTGAACGACTAGCCCTCTAGGTTTGGTAGCTGCCCTAGAAACAACAGTTTAAAGCAATTTAATGATTTCTTCAGCTTAATCTCTTGCTTGATCTCTCTCCCCCTTGACAGAGCTTGTAACTCCTACCTGTACTTAACCTGCTTGGAGAGTACCTGCAAAAACACATCAACAAAGAACCGTCAAATCATCTTGATCTATTACAACATAAGCATTACAAAACCAGATATAGAATGACCAAATGACAACATTCACAATTTCACAATCATATGGAAGAAAACTTGAATAACTTTATTAAATAGAAGGGAGAATTACAACCCAGTTGTCTGATCTAGCATCATCCTCCCAGCTTGAATCCCTATTCACCTCATGAAATAGAAATATCATACCAACAATACAATGCTCTTTTCCTCAAATACAAACTATCAACACTTCCTCGCAATTCACAATATTCCAGCCTCTGGATCTCTCAGATGAGGGATCCATTTATAGATGTGTGCAAGGGTGTGATTCATCTCCAGGGTTTGATTAGTGTCATTCCACTTGTTACAATTTGTTCCACTTGGAGATTTCTTGGATTTCTTACTCATCCCTGGGTGAATTCAGAGAGGCAAGTGGCATAGGATAAGTTTCTAGAAGATTCCGCCAGTGACCACCTAGAAAACTATCTTAGACATTTGTCCATCCTCACCCATCGCACCTTATAGAAGGCCTAATCAATATCCATGACACTTAAGCAGTGTACTACTTAGTATGCATTGCACCTTGCCAGTGGAGCAGTCAGTATGGTTCAATTTAGGCCATTTCTGGATGGTTTCTTAGGTGGAACTTTTAGGGAATGATGTAATCAGATGACTAAGCTCCTTTAGGGTATGAAACAACTCTTTTAGGGGTTGATGAGCCCTAGTTTATTGACATATAAGTTTGGGGTTGATGTGCCCAAATATGTCTATAACAGTTGCCCCCTAAAGCATGAAGTCGTAAATTCTAATGTCGGGTGAGATGCTTTATCATGAGGATCCGAGGTTTCGAACTGGAAGGTGACCTGCATAAGTTAAAATACAATACATCATCATAATATAATTTTCATGATCTAGATGAGGGAGGAATTCCCATGCTCAACTTTATAAATTCATTTCATGTACATAGATCAGATAGTCGTATGTAGATGCAGACTGGTGATTCTTCAGATGTAGAGTCATCATCCTTGGCTTGGATGACTATCTGTGCAGTGCCTTTGTACATTTGATGTTTTTATATCCCTGAGTATATCACAGCCCAGATGGATGAGACTAGATATAGGGTCTTCAAACTCGTTCAATCTTCACCCAATGTACAATTCAATCAATGTGAAGAGATGTTCTGAAGTCGAACATGGAAAGGCATTGCCTGATTACTAGCCAATAATGTGAGTTGTTAACAGACGTGAGAGGAATCACCGATAATGATAATGACCCTCAAGGTACTACAGTACAATTCACGTGGTGTGAATATATGATCCGATGTTGAACACCACACAAAATCTTTCGGTCAAAGGCCATTGATGTTAACTTGTCGCCAAAAGTGAGAAACTTGCCATTGATGCATGCAAGCTTCAAAGCACTGAAAGGGGTGTTTCTAAGTCAACTTCTTGGATAATGAGTTGTGTCGACAAGAAGTGACTCATCATAGGAGGGCCTTAATGTATCCTACATTTACAACACGAAATGAAGCAAATGATTTCTGGAGGTGAAAATGGACTGTTGACATAAGGTTCAGGAATGGCAGTCATGAAAAAAATGAAGTTTGGAGGTATTGCAGTGAATGAGACATTAACTGGTTTATGGTTTCTCAACTGAATGACTTCTCTTGAACATGTCGACGACATTGAGGTGGATTGGTAGCATTAACCCCAATGGATGGTGTGAAAGACTAATGGTGAGATGACTAGTGAATGGAATAACCCAACCCGACTCAATCATGGTGATGGAGTGAAAGTGTCATGTTTAAGAGTGACCTGCTACCATAAGTTCTTCAAGTTTTTCCCCTTTTTCCCCAGTCATTGCTGACTAGTACCTCTTTATTTTTTCAAGCTTGAAGAGGATAACATATATTCGTGTTCTATAATTTGCCCTTTGGGAAAACCTGTTGCTGTGTTTTAATGAGTCTAGCGACAGTGTCACTTAGACTTGTCTAGAATGGACAAGTTTGTCACTATTTTTTTAATGAGTTTAAAGACAAGGATAACTCAGTTTTTTCATGTTTATAGAGTTTGAAAAGGGGAAAAGAGAAAACTCCAAAAGTTTTTTTCGTCAAATAATCCCTTAGGTCTGAAAAAGGATAAAATAATACCAAACGGATGACTTTTCCGATCGCTTTAACGAGCCAAAAAATACAATCACTCGACTTTTTTCGTAGGATAATCCCTCAGGTCCAAAAAATTATAACATCATACAGGAGCGATGACATCTCCAATTACTTTAACGAGCTAGAAAGGCCAATTACTCAAAAATATTTTCATATTTAACGAGTATAAAAAGGGTTTAAAGTAGAGTCGATTTGAGGCACGAGTGGTGTCTAGGGTAGCAACTGGTTCCGATGAATTTAGAACTTCTCAAAACATGGTGAATTCTATGAAGAGGCTGGCTAATAAGACTACTCATCGCAATTGTTCCTCAAAATGGGGTAAAATAACCAAGTGGAGGCGTATGATCAGCCCAAGGGATGGTGGTGATGAGAGGTACACAACCAAGGTTCAAAAGGCTGATAAATTGGCAATCACAAAGGTTTTTTACCTTAAGGGTGGGTTTATTTTTTGGCAATCCTGAACCATGAGGGAACTATGCTTGGTTACAGTTTTTTATTTTATTTTTTATATAAGCTTGAAATGAAAAAACTAAAAATTGAAAAAATGGCAAAAACAAAAATTGAAAATGAAAATTGAAAAAATGGGTTGAAAATTGTTTGCATGCCCCCAACATGATGAAAGGGAGAGTCTCTTGTAACTAGATGGGAATCACTGTGGTGAGGTATGATGGTTTCATCCAGAATAGACAAAACACCTCTTTGGTTTCGTCTAGAATAGATAAAACACCTCTTTGGTTTCGTCCAGAATAGACAAAACACCTCTTTGGCTTCATCCAGAATACACAAAGGTGAATGGTGTGTCAAACCAATCACATAACCTACAAGGAAACTCAGATTTACAACTAGGTGCATGCCCCCAAGCTTCATTAAATTAACCTAAGTAGACTACTCATGGCTATCAGGTGGGTGGGATGAAAGTTATTTTACGAGATCAAGTGAAAAACTCGACTGGAATTTTACAAGATCTAATCAAAGACTCGACTTGGAACTTTGCTCCATGGGTCCTTATTTCATTTTTTAATGAGCTTGACACAAGACAAGGAACTCTGCTCAAATCCTTTGTTTCATTGTTTAACGAGGTTGACACAAGACAATGAACTATCCTCTAGACTATTGGTTTCATTTTTTAGTGAGGTTGACACAAGACAACGAACTATCCTCGAAACCTTGGTTTCATTTTTTAATGAGGTTGACACAAGGCAACGAACTATCCTCAGAGACCCTTGTTCAGAACTCATAAGTGGTCATGAAGGAGAGATCTAGTTCCAATGCCCCCAGTACATAATGTACAACATCACTGAATTGATTGTGAGTCGATGTAGTTATGGAACAGGTTGCCACATAATTAACCCATGGCGGGGATGATACCATTTGTAGAAAAGGACCATTTAGGGAAGATGGATGACTAGGAGCCATATTTGGACCGGGAAATGAAAGCTGGTCAAGGGTGACAATCTTACCTTCATGTGTGAAACAAATCACTTGAAAGAGTGTTGAAACAATAGCTCCCATGTGATAAACATAGTCATGCCCAAGAAGTAAATTGTAATCTAAAGGTCCTAGAACTACCATCACATTCAGATAAATGGTTTTTCCTCCCAAAGTGATAGGGAACTAAGGAAGGATCCCTAATGATCGACTGGTTCCTTTGTTAAAGCCCAATAGATTCTATGTAATAGGCACAAGTGGTGGTGAACCGAGCACTTACCAAGAAATTGACGAAAGGATACTCACTAATGCAGCTTCATCTATAATATTTATAGGTACAATTATTTTACAAACTTGTACTATGATCTAGAAAGGCACATAAGAAGGAAGGCAGGATCTTTCCAGTCGATTCGAATCAAAGTAAGTGACTAGACTACTTGGAGGGCGTACCATAGAGACGGGAGAATTAACCCCTTGATTTACGAGAACTGGATGATTTTCCTCTTGTGTTGATGGAACAGGTGGACTGCCCCAAGCTCATTTGAATTTGAGGAAACAAAAAGAACTTCATTGGTATGATTTTCACTCTCTTAGGGAAAGGTATGATTAGCTAAAGGTGAAATCGGGTCAACCATTACCTCGACCTATTGATTTGGATCGGGTATAGACTCATAGGATTCACTTTGAGAGAGAGTGATTTTGACCGACGATTTATTTTGGTCAATCGATTTATCAACTAGTGAAAGATTTAGGGAGAGTTTCCTATAACGAGATGGCAATTGCTGCGGTGAAGCAAGATAGTTATCCAACACTCTTTTGGCTTCATCCAAAAAGGGACAAAGGTGAAAGGAATGATTACCTTCACATAACCTAAATGGAATCCTAACCTTTCCCTTCTATCCATGAAATTTACTATCACTAGTTGATGGTGTGTTACCAACATGATCTCCAGAGGTTGATGACATAGGATGGTGTGAACAGGAGGACCATTCTTTCAAGATCTAAGGAAAATAAGGACAATTTCGATGAAAATGGTCTCCTTCATAAATTATGCATGGATATTTGACTTTGTGAGGCTTAACGGATGGATTTTCATCAGATGTTGCATTCAGAGCAATGGTTTCCTAGTTGCCCCCTTGCTGAATTGGTGTTTTCTTCTTCTTCTTCCCTTTCTTCTTCTTCTTAGTGTCGAGCAGTAAAAAGGGTGTTTTTCACCTCTGTTTACCCTACATTAATTATCAATCCTGGTACGATTTTTTATCTCAAAGAGTGTACTCAGTCTGAGGTGATCACTTGTCAAGAGTAATGCTAGTAGTATAGTTATTTTTCAAAAGTAACTAAATGCTAGAAACAAACTCTAAATGTAATTACAAGAAGTTGAAATGCTTGTAACTAAATCATTCATTTAAGAAAATATAGCATTTCATCAATCAAGGTTGCAATAATGATAACTCTTCCCTTTGTAAACTGATGCAATTGAAAAGAAATCAAGGAGAAGATCATCAATATGGGAATTAGACAACAATAGTCAATGTTCACTACAATTTCAGATCATTCTATTCACACCAAAGAAATTACATGAAATGATAATTCAAATAATAGGAAAGGGAACAACAACTAATCTATTTAAAACGATTAAACAACAAAGCTTTAACCTATAGAAATGAATGAAGCAGTAATCGTAATATACGGGAATTAAGAAACAATATTTATCTTGGAAATTATTTGAATAGCAAACCAAAAATGGAACAACAAACTAAAGTGAGTTATGAAATATAGAACAAAAACCTGAATCAAATGTAAATGCACAACAAACTAAATCAAATATTACACACAGCACATCTATACTTAAGGAAGCAATAATATGAGTTTCGGCATAACAAATATTAACCATGGTTTTGAAGAAACAGCGATTGTAGTTACCATGGAACAACAATCCCAATGAACAATAATCACACTTGGAGGTAAACCGTAGATAAATAGAAAATAGTACCTATTTATAAATACACAACACTGTTACCCTATAAACGAACAGTAATGGTAATCTGTAAGGAACATCAATGTTATACAATAATATCAATTTGTAAAGAAACGAGAATGTGATATAAATTCGGAATGAATAGCATAATGTTCTAGTTGTAGAGGATAGCCTAACTATTCAAATATGAGTGAAATATAATAGAGCCAATACTTGAAATAATAAGGAACAATAGATTACTAAACAAAGTAAATAAGAGAAATCAAACCACACATGACTTAGAATTGGAAAATAATGGTACAGGAAGAGATTGATCCACTAGGGCTAGGCCCTTAGCCTCCAGGGATGCACTGTTGTGATTACTCCAGAATCGAAGACGGAACAGCAACAGAGTTTATGTATTAATCATCAAAACAGAGTTACAGTAATCTCTGTTTAGAGAGAGTCAATGATCAAAGTTTAAGTTACGATAGTGAATTTCATAAAACAACCATAATCCACCCCTTGGGATAGCAATGTTGTCCCTCATTATGGCAGCTAGGTAGAAATGCCAAAGGTACATATATTCTTTAAGGTATCGATCCCTCAAAATCAAAGGATCCTGAGGTATTTTCCATATCGTTATTTCTCAGTTATCTCTTCGTTCTCTTGCACTGATTTGGTATCTCCTCTTCCTTTTCCTAGCTTATGTACTCCAATTTGGATTATCTTGTCTTTTCCTTTGGAATGGCGATCTTCAATTTTCTTCATTTTCTGCATAGGAAAAAGTAATAATTAGTCATTTTACGTTACTCACAAATTCTTCTAAACTTTATCATAATATTTCACCATATGCCCATTTCATAATGTAAAGAAGTTATGAATTAAAGGAAAAGATAACGAAATAAGTGGCAATTACATACCTTCTCTAGTGCTCAACACACACCCCTGCTTACCCTTTTTCATGCCCTCTTGAAAACAATGTAATTGACATGTAAGGTAGTTAGAGAATAGGCTGGAGAAGGGTTTTCAATAGGTGGTCTACAACCATGATGCCTAGCTAAGAATTCAAAAATATGCCCTGTCTGACCTTCAGGCATTTCATATAAGGCTCTATATCCTAGTTCAAGATTCCAAATGACTGGACTTCATAACTTACAGCCTAACCAAGATGGGCCTTCTCTCAGAATGAGGTCACCATAGATACCCAAGCGGTCAGAAGCTAGCTTAAAATTCTCATAAATGAATGGTTCTCTATTTTGGATATTTCGATCAAAAGTTTGGTATCGGAATTTGGCTGCTACTATGGCAAGATCTTTTATGGTAAAGAAGTATTCTACCCCTTTCTGAATGACTGTTGTGTGAATAGGCCCCAATGCCTCAATCACTCCCTGAATTCTCATTAGGCTCCTATGTTTATTCCATAGTTGCAGTGAGTCTCTAGGTTCACCCATCACCCATAGATCTAATCCATTCTCATGTCTTTGAAAGACATTGTAGGCTTTAAGCCACTTTATTTGATTAACACCAAAAGAAATAAATGCCTGCAGTTGGACATCACCCATAAAAAGGCTAGGATTCTTCTCTATTTCTCCATCTAATACAAGGTTCTGCACATAAAATTCACATAACAATCGTTGAACTTTCACCCTATAATGCTTAGAACTGTTTATGAAGTCATCAATGGTTTTTATCTCTATAGGTACTCCTACCTTGACAACTTTACTTTTCAATTGTAAATATCTTTCCATTAAAAGCAAAGCATAGTTTCTAGCACGTGCCCTACATGCTAGAACATCAATATATATTGAACATAAGGTATCCATTTGTTTGATGACTATGTCTAGTCTATCGGTTACCTTTTTGTCTCTTTCTTCTACCTTTCGCCATCCTTCAAAGCCCTAGCTTTCTGATGTGTTAATGTTCTTCATATGCTATTCTAATTTCTCATATTTTTCTTGAGGAATAGTTTGCTTTGTAAGTTTCTCTATTGTTTTCTGGGCTTGTGCCAAATCTTTTCACAGAGTTACTATCCTCGGGTCATTATCCAACATGATAATCTTGGGCTGGAAATCTACTTGGATCTCCTTATTACGACATCTTGTCTTTATGGTCTGAGTTTCCTTCTCGCTAGAGGAAAACGCCTCTATCTAGATTTCCTTATCATAGGCTAATACGTTATCTGTTTGTACTTCTACATGTGCAACAATTAGGTGTTGTTCCTTTCGATTCTGAATGACAGGTTGGACTTGAGTCCTCTTGGTATTTTTCGTAAGGGGTTTTGCCTGGGTGGTTGCACACTTTACCACAGAAATTCCTTTTGATTTCTTCCCCATTTTCAAGACTCTTATCTGTTGTCAAAGTTGCTTAATTACGTTAAGTTATCTCCACTGTTCCTTTCACAATCTTTTAATTTCCTCTATTTTCTTGGAAGGAACAATTGTTCATTTACTCAGGCCTAGGCTTTGTACCTCAAGTATCGTACCTTCATCTTGGCCAATTTCCTTATTTTATTATTGGGGTGCTTCTTCAATGTTCTACTGGTTAGGTTTTTCAGGGGTAGAAACCCTAGTTTGTTTTGTTGTCTCCTGGGCATCTTCTTCTTCTACCTCCTCTTCAACGTGGAATTCTTCAAGTGTATTATGACTAGGAATAGATTGTTCCTCAACCTCATCCTTGCCACTCTTCTCCCCAGATACACCCTCATCATGAGCAGAGTGATCGTCTTTTTCTTCCTCCTTATCACACAGTTCCTTGGATGCACTTTTATCATGAGCAGAGTGCTCCTGTGGTCCTTCTTCGGTATGCAGGTTAAGTGGGCTATGAGGTTGGACATATTTGCCCATATTGGCAAGAATTTGGGCCAATTCATCTTCTTGCAGCAGGTTTTTCAGTGGACTTCTGATGCATTTCTCTATTTCCTCTCCTTCTTCCTGACCAGATTGCTTAGTCTCCTCCTCTGGTTATCCTCCATCATTTTCCTCCAATTCATTTTCATTCTCTCCACCTTCCAATTGTGGGGGTTGCTCATCTCCTGAATCATGTATTTCCACCAGTTGACTAATGTTTCCTTGGGTATTTCCCAACATTCCTTTGATCCTTTCCAATCTAACAGATTTTCTTCGTTTTAGTGGTCTGCTCGATGTACTGGCAATATGTTTTTGTTTTGGGGCTGGCAAAGCCAATCCCCCATCTAACGTGCAAATCAGTTCTTCCCAACTGCTCTATTGTTGGGCAAGACTGTAGCTAACTATCAGTCGTATTAACCCATGGTGGCTTACTACTAACTCTACATGGCGAGATTTCTTCATGCTTCGGGCAACATCATGTAATAAAAAATTTTAAAATGCAAGCAAATTCACAGCACATTTTTTCTTTAACACGGCTAAAAGTTTGAGATGTCATGGTATTACCATGTCTTTCCTACCATCACAACTGATGTAGCTCTGGATAATTCTCACCAATTCTACCCATGGCTTTCCCAAAGTTGCCAACAGAACTCCTTTACCTTTTACAGTAAGGTTTTGCCCTTCATCCTAGAAGATGGCGATGGTGTCTCGCAATCTCACCTTTTTCAGAGTCCACACAGGTCTAGTGGCTGGTAGTCCGAAAATTTCTACACTTATGTCATCGATGACTTCTATTTGCCTCCCTCTCACCATGGAATGATGTTCTTACAAGTTCTGCAGAAACTTAATTTCCACTATCTCATTGGATTGTTGTAGACAGTTAAGATAAGCTATCCATCCTGCCCTTGCTAGGATTTCTCATGTAGCATCAGAGACCATCAACACCTGTGGCTCACTACCAATTTATCTTCCTACCATATTATTCACGCTTAGCATACTATAAAAAACACAGAGACGACAATGGAACAACAGGTTGTTCAAATTTTTATCTCACTATTAAGAAAACACAGAGAAGATGACAAAACAGCAAGTTGTTCAAATTTCTAACTTACTACTAATTTTTGTAGAGAAAAACACGGAAATGGCTTCGGAACAACAAACCATGCATATTGGGAAAGAAAATACCATTAAGTATTGTTATTTCCGAGTCATAATTCTTCCGAATGATAAGCTGACATTTATGCTAGTGAATTATGGAGATCACCTGTTCCCCCTGCAATGCGATATGCCATCCTCGACTGTCAAATAAAGGAGCAATGTGCTGAAATGCCATAGTACAGAGTAATAAAGGAATAGGGTATAGAGATATGCCATGTTTTACAAAAATGAGCGGATTACTGAAATCGAGGCGTATGATAGAATCATTAATAAATATGGAAATGTCGTGACATGATGCGAGAAAGTGTTGTTCCTTCAAAAAGTAACAACAGAACAAAAAAAAAAAAAAGGGTTATTCCTTTGAAAAGGAAAAGAAAAATTGCATATATGTTGTTCCTTCAGAAAGAAACAACAAAAATGCAGAAGTGTTGTTCCTTCAGAAAGGAACAACAAAACATAAAAGTGTTGTTCCTTCAAAAAGTAACAACAAAAAGGTGGAAATGTTGTTCCTTCGGAAAGGAACAACAAAACAATGGAAATGTTGTTCCTTCAGAAAGGAACAACATAATGCAAAAGTGTTGTTCCTTTGGAAAGGAACAACAAAACAATGGAAATGTTGTTCCTTCGGAAAGGAACAACATAATGCAAAAGGGTTGTTCCTTCGAAAAGGAACAACAAAGTGGTGAAAATTCTTTTCCTTCCAAAAGGAACAGCAAAATGCAAAAGCGTTGTTCCTTTGAAAAGGAACAACAAAATGGTGAAAATGTTGTTTCTTCCGAAAGGAACAACAAAATGCAAGAATTGCAGAAATGTAGAAATCTGTATAGAAAGTAATTTACACAAGCAAGACAAAAGAATTAAGTACAAAATTTAAAAGTAATCAAATCACTTAGTGAACCAAAGGTGAGGAAGAGTTCTCTTCCTCAGCTAGAATCTGCATGTCGGAGTCTTCATGGAGTTGTTGGTAGAAGGATTTATGACTAAGTGGTTTGCGATACAATCGAACTCGGTGGCCATTTGATTTAAAGGTGTGCCCGGATCCGTGAATGGTGGTTAAAGTAATGGTGCCATTATCATGCACCTTTTGGATTTCATATGGTCCCAGCCAACGAGTTTGAAGTTTCCCCGAAAAATCCTAAAACCTAGAATCGTATAGAAGCGCCCAATCTCCTTCATGGAAGGCTTTCTTTTTGATGAGGGTGTCATGCCATTTTTCTCTCTGTTGTTGGATTAATGTAGTATGTTGAAGAGCAGAGAGTCTAATTTCATCCAGCTCATTGATTTGCTATAGTTTATTAATCTAGGCCTCGTTTAAATCTAGACTGACTTCTTGTGTTGTTCTCAAGGTTTGTATTTCGAATTCTATTGGAAAGTTGGGTTCCTTTCCAAATACTAGTTGATATGGTGAATAACTGGTAGTGTTTCTCCATGTTGTTCTGTATGCCCACAAGGCTTCCAGCAATCTTGTAGCCCAATCGAGTCTATGTAACACAATGGTTTTTGTTAGTATTGCTTCTATTACTTTATTCGTGCTCTCTACTTGGCCATTGGCCTGTGGGTGGTATGGAGTGGTAATTTTATGCTGAATATGATAGTTTTTTAGTGTTGTAGAAATCTTATTACTAGCAAATTGTGGTCCCCCATCCATGATTATGTCTCTTGGGAGGCCATATCACACAAATATCTAGAATAGGAAATGAATGATGGAACCCTCTGTAGCTCTTGGCAGTGCCTCTGCTTCAACCCATTTGGTCACATACTCCATTGTTACCAAAATATATGTTTTTTGGTTTGATGATGGATTGATCAGACCAACAATATCGAGTGCCCAATGCTCAAATGGTTTAATGACTAGTTGTGGGTTCAAGGGCATTTCATCAAACTATCCAGGGTGTCCTGCTCTTTGGAAACTATTGCAAGCTTGAACAAATTTCTTTGCATCTTTGAAGATTGTGGGTTAGTAATACCCTGTTTGCATAAATTTGTGACTAGTTCTTTGATCTGCGAAATGTCCGCCACATGGTCCATCGTGACAGGCTTTCATAATGTCAAATATTTCATCTTCACAGATGCATCTTCTGATGTGCATATATGCCCCTATATGAAATAGGTAGCCCTCAATCCAAGAAAATCTGGTACTACACTGCACAATCTGCATTCATTCATTGGGGGTTAGATGTTTTGGTAATTTTCCTACTGCTAAATAATTCGCAACATCAGCATACTAGGGTGTTTTGACAGTAACAACGAACAAATGTTCATCTAGAAATTGATCTTCGACTACTGTTGTGTCCACTGGCTTTAGCATTCGTGATAGAAAGTCAACTACAAGATTTTCTTTCCCAAGTCGATATTTTATTGTGATGTCAAATTCCTACAATAAAATCGACCATCTTGTTACTCTACCATTTGTAATTGGTTTATTTGCTAAATATTTTATAGCACAGTGATCTATATATAAAACAACAAAATATCCAGTGATATAATGCCTAAATTTATTTACAGCATGTATTATAATGAAATTTTCTTTTTCGGTAACAATATAGTTTAACTTAGTAGGAGACAAATTCTTGCTAATATAATAAATTGTATATGGTTTTTGTCTTCTTCCTGCCCAAGGACTGCTCCACTAGTTGTGTCTGAAGCATCTGATGAAATTTGAAATGGCAGGTCCCAATTTGGACCTCTGAGGAATGGGGCTGTTGACACAAGCTTTTTCATATCCTCAAAAGCATGGTCACATTTATCTGTCCAAACAAAATCAACCTTCCCTGTTAGTGAGTATAGAGGTACAACTATTTGAGAAAAATGATCTATAAATCTCCTATAATAACCAGAAAATCCAAGAAAACTGCGTACCATTGTATGTGTGGTAGGGGTAGGTATTAACAAAATTATTTGAATTTTGGCTGGATCTACCTGTATTCGAGCTGCTGAGATATAATGACCTAGGATGAGTCCTTCAATCATCAT
Organism: Pinus taeda; assembly: GCA_000404065.3. Taxonomy (NCBI): domain Eukaryota; kingdom Viridiplantae; phylum Streptophyta; class Pinopsida; order Pinales; family Pinaceae; genus Pinus; species Pinus taeda. Next base: position 9,240 of record APFE031141949.1, on the reverse strand, counting down.
CATATAACATTTTTCATGGCTCAGGCAGAGCCTGGTGGCGATACATTGTTGTAGCACCTTTTCCAACATGTCTAGTGCTGGGTCGAAATCATCTCCATATGGTGTGAAATAATCCATGTATACTTCGAGCCCTTCATTTATTAAATCTGAAAAGATGTTGAAGATAACCCTTTGAAATGTGGGAGGGGCATTGCATAGGCCAAAGGGTAAAACTCTATAGACAAACGTTCCCCAAGGACAGGTAAAAGTAGGTTTGTCTTGGTCTTCAGGGGTAATCTGAATCTGAATGTATCCACTCAAGCCATCTAAGAAAAATAATAATTTCTTTCCTGCTAATGTATGTAATACTTGGTCAATGAATGAAATGGGAAATTGGTATTTTTAGGTGCTTTATTTAATTATCTATAATCTACACAAATCCTCCGCTTTCCATTCTTCTTTGGCACCACTACAAGTGGAGAGACCCATTTTCTATTGAAGATAGGATCAATAAAGTTTACATCTAAAAGTTTTTGTAGTTTAGCTTTCACAATGTCTTTTAAATGAGGGTTAAGTCTTCTTTGGGGTTGGCAAATAGGTCTTGCATCCTTTTCTGTATAAATGTGGTGTGTACATAACTGGGGATCGATTCACTTCATGTCTGGATAATCGCATGCAAATGTTTCCTTGTATTCTCTCAGTCATTGGATCAACTTCTCTTCTTGTTTAGGAGTTAGGTTATTATTGATGTTTAAATTTTTTCCTGGCTCAATATCTACAATTTTTCTATTTGAAACAAAGGTAGTAGGTATTGTTTGATCATGAGTGTCTTTAAGAGGATCTTCTTCTAATTCATTATCAAATGCTACCTCTATCATGTGACATTGTACATGGGATCTGGCTTCAGCTTGGTTAATAAAGTTGTTAATAACATCATCCTCTGCTTGATCATCGAAATCAAGAGCATCTTCTATAGTTAATTGGGATCTAATATTTTCGGTAAGGTATGATACAAGATGTTTGTTAGTTTTTATTATTGTTACACTTGGCTGGGCTAGAAGGTATAGGGCTATATTCTTGATATTACTGCCTCTAGTTATGGTCATATTGCCTTGTCGGTAGCCATTGTAAGAATTAGCGGTTACAAGCCAAGGTTTGCCTAAAATTAACGGGTGTCCATCAAGTTGGTTTTTTAGGGTTATTATCAGAAATTCAGCAGGATATTCCCAGGAATCAACGGATACCATGATATCATGTAGTGTGCCTTCCGGCCTAACCACTAATCGATCAGTCAGTTCTAATAAAGTGGAAGTTGGTTCTACTGATGTAATGCCCAGTTTTTGATAAGTGGTGGTTGTTAAGATATTAATTGCAGCCCCTAAATAAAATAAGGCATTTGAAAAGGTTTGTCCATTGATTTGCACTATTACTATTGGATTTCATGTGTCTTCATATTTGACAGGTGCTTCTCTTCCTGATAACAGGTTAGATAAGGTGCTAACTACTTGGACTGTTGGGTTATTTGTTATTATCCTCCTTGGTTTTTTTATACATAGCTCTTTGATGGTCTTTGCATATATTGGGATATCTTGGATGGCTTGGAGGAGTGGGATTTTTATGTACAAATTCTTAAGTTCTCCCATAATATCAAAGTGAGGATGTTCTATAGGATGCAGTATAATTAATCATTCTGGGAATGGGGGAGGAGATGTGGTTGCTTGGTCATGAGTCTATTTTTTGACCACATCTTTTTCTTGTAATGGTTGTTCTATGGGTAACTGATTTTCAACTTGAAGATTTTTATCTCCCTCTGTCTCTATAATGCACCCAGACCTTAATTGAAGGTCATTGCACTCCCTTAGATCAGTTTCTAGCTCTAGTGTTTCAATTATTTGAACAGATTGTACCTATCTTTTATTTGGATTTGAGTTGGGTTGGGCTGGGAGTTGTCGTCATAAATTGGACTGGGGATTTTTTTGTAGCGCTAGCAGTGTATGTTGAGGGAGTGGAATGATTCCTACTGGTTGATTCATTGGTATTTTCTAGTTTGTCTATCAGGCTTGACTCTGCGAAGTGGGAGGGGACCATTGTGTTGGATACACATTATTTTGCCAATATGGTGGGGCATAGGGAAAAATTGGCTAATGAGATTGGCTTTCTTGATTCGGCCATGCTGATGATGAAGGAAATGGTTGTTGTGACCAATTTGAGAAGGGAGGTTGATTTTTCCACATTGTATTATATTGCAGAGCATGATATTGTGGAGGCTGGAAAGAAGAAGCTGGATCGGGGAACATACCCGATTGTCGCGGCTGCTATTGACAATGTTGATTAAGTAGGTACACTAGTTCTATTTCTTCTTTCACTTCTTTGTATACTGCTTTCAAACCAGGAAGTGAGGGACAACTCTCTGTAGAGTGGTCTTTTGCACAAATGGCACAAACTTGAATCACATCTAATGGGCACTCTTTGTGGCTGTGTTTCTTTCTACATCTGGGACAGAATATTGCCAGATTTTTGCTCTACCTCTGTTTGTTTGTTTGTTTGGCTTGCATAATATCGAGCTGCATTGTCAGAGTCCCCAATATATCAGTTTTGAAATTTTCTAATAAATTTCCAATTTCCGTGCGAGTTACTCCTTCTCCAAAGATCTTATTTTCCCTTGTAAACCTGTCATGTTCCGCTAGTTTTAGCCTTGAGCTTCCTTGTGAGCTTGTGATACATAAATCAATGATGTTAGCAAAATCTTCTTCATAGATGTCTCCTTGTTGAATTGAGGCTTCTGTGATCCATATCAAATTTATGAGAGATTCTTCGGTGTAAATCACATGAAATTTCATTTGTCAATGCGTTTCGAACCAACCAGTGTGGTTCATCATCAAGACAAGTTGAAGCATTAGATCTAGCTTTGCATATCAAATAGTCAGAGTAGAACATCCAACAACTATATTTCTTTACCAAGCAATGGCTAAATTTGAGCAGGAGACGGTTAGTTACACAAGATGAAGGGCATGACCTATATTTTAAAAATTAATTTAATTCAAATAAATATCAAATAGTTAGTTAGTTATATTCTTATTAAAATCGAGCTTAAGGGGATATAAATGAATACATCATAAATTAAATAAATAAATTTAAATTAATATTTAGTTATTAAAATAGTAATGGAATATATCATAAAATAAATTAATTAATTTAAACTAATAGTTAGTTAAAAAGTTATTAACACTACATAGTTAGTTATATAGTATTATTAGACTATAAGGGACTTATCCTTTTAAGATAAGTCCCTCTTTATATATATATATATATAGTATTATATATCTATATATATATATATTTATATATATATATATAAAGAGGGACTTATCTTAAAAGATAAGTCCCTTTTATCTCTAATATATCTATATAACTAACTATGTATGTTTAATAACTTTTTAACTAACTATTAATTTAAATTTATTTATTTAATTTATGATGTATTCATTTATAACCCCTTAACCTCGATTTTAATAAGAATATAACTAACTAACAATTTGATATTTATTTGAATTAAATTAATTATGAAAATATAGGTCATGCCCTTAATCCTATCCAACTAACCATCTCCTGGTCAAATTTAGCCATTGCTTGGTCAAGAAATATAGCCATTCGATGTTCTGCTCTAAGTATTTAATATGCAAAGCTAGATCTGATTCTTCAACTTGTCCTGACAATGAATCACACTGGTTGGTTCAAAACACATTGACAAATGAAATTTCATGTGATTTACACCGAAGAATCTGTCATAAAGATGTCTCCTCCTCCCATAATATTCATTGTTTCAATCCATTATTCCTTCATACCTTTAATTAATGTTGTTTTTAATACATTGTTAGGTAAAGGAAATGATGCATAAGGAGATATTTGAATATTATAATGAAAACTTTCAACATATTCTTCTAATGTTTCATTAGGTCTAGCTACCATCTGAAATATTTTATCTTTTAACTTTCTAGATCTACAATAATCCTGGTATTTATTCAGGAAAGCATCTTTCATCTGATCCCAGTCATTTGTAAAACCTCCACCCAACCCCATAAACCATTGTAAAGCAGCTCCTTTTAATGTAGGGGAAATAGTTTTAGCTTTTGGGGTTTGGTGGTATAGTCATATCCTCTTCATAGCACATCAAATTCAAATAAAAATGCATCTGGGTCTTCTAATGTTAGGCCATGAAATGTAGGGATATTTTGGAGAGGAATTGCCTTCATAGGTGCATTGACTGTAGTATCTACAATGGGATATTGGATTATGGAGGTTTGGGTGTTTGGCTAGTTCTGGGCCATTCGGTCAAATATGTGTCAATAACCTTCCAGGATTTCTAGGAGGGTATTCCTAGGTTGGTTAGATAGAGCAGGGATGGCCTTAACATCACTTCCTTTGTCTGGTGATGAGAGTTCCTAATGTCTGGGGGGATTTTAGCTCTTGAGGTTCTTCAACTTCGTTCTAAATGATTCTTGCAGCACTTCCCTTATCTGGGCTGCTTAATGGCTGAAGTACTCCAACAGGAGATCTTGGCTCTTCAGTTTCCCCTATTTCACCTCTCCCTTCACAAAGATTACTAAGGTTCACTTCTTACAATGATTTTGGGCTAGAATTCTCAATTTCTTAAAAGTTTTGCTCCTCAGTTTGGCTGTGCACCTCAGCAAAGGCTACCGATGGTAATCCTGTGGCCTGAAGGGAACTCGTAGGTTGTCTAGAAGCAAATTTTATAGGTCCTACTGAAGGAAAAGATTCTGCTTTTTGAGGATTTTGCCTATAAAGGTAAATCGACCAAGGGTCACCAATCCCTTAGCTTTATCAGGCTTGGGTAGTGATTTAGGATTCTTTTCAGACCTTTTCTGCTTAGTCATGCACACAGATCAAATGTTGATTTCTACCCAAAACAACAGCAAATCTGCAGGAAAGCGTGCAGGGGAGCAGGGTTGTTACATGCTTGTTACCGGGAATAGTGTCCACTCAGAGCTGCTATTCCCACTAAGACTAGTACCTATCTTAGAAATAAACAAGTAAAGTCTGCTTTTGCTCCCCTTTATGAAAATAGATGAAAGTGGAACAAAGGACACCAACCTTATTCTTGCGCTTGGTTCCTTACTTGATTCCTCGCCTTCCTAATATATCTTTGTCACTTCTTCTTCATCTACCCAGCTTCAAAGAGCACCTGTGGAATCAAAGCAGCATACTAACATCGAGGAACAGAGATCTACATTCATAAAAAACATAGGACCAGATATGTGTTAACCATACAAATGCATATATATTGATTGAATTTTGTGGAAAACCTATGATCAGTTATGAAACCAACGTTTCGGACTACCTTGGTGAGTCCATCTTCAGGGCAATGAGACAGTATTTGAGAAGAGAGAATGAATTCCAGGGTTTTATTAATAGTTGAAAGGTTTTGTTATTGTTATTTATTTTTGGTCGACTAATTACTTAAAATTTTGAATAATTATTTAAGTGAATATTAATTGATTAATAATTTATTTGATTATATTTATGTATTTTAATTATTAATATATATATATATATATATATATATATATATATATTATTTTTTTTTTTTTTTTTTTTTTTTTTTTTTTTTTTTTTTTTTTATTGATTATATTTGATATGTATGCTTATGTATTTTTATATATTTGTAGATTATTTATTTTATTTATTTTTTATTCTTGAGTTTTTTTATCTTTTTTATTTACATATGAGTTGTTTTATTAATATGGAAATTTAATATTAGTTATTAATACTAATATTTTTATGTATATTATTTTAATTTTATTATATCATTTTATTTGTTTATTTATTTATTTATTTATTATTTTGTTATGTGAATATATTTTAATATGATTTGAATTTAATTTATTATTATGTTATTGTAATTATAATTATTGGATCTATGATAATTTTTTATTATTGTTTGGCTTGATTTGATTATATTTATTTGAATTTGTTTGGTTAAGGGTTAATGATGTTATTATTTTATTTGTTATTATTATGAATGGGAATTTATGTTATATGTATATTCTATTTATTAATTGGTTAAGAATTAAAATTATTTATTATTTGTTATAGTTATATTGTTGTTATTGTTTTAAATTTTGTTTAATTCATGTTTACTAATATTCTTATTATAATACTTTATTCTATTGTTATTATATACTATAGATATGTATTAATGTTTATTAATAATGTTTATTTATTTATTTTATTATAATTTTGTTTAATTTTTAATTGATTGATTAGTGCTTGTTTGTTTTATTAATTAGGGGCTTCCATGTGTTACTTAGTTTAAGGCCATCGTCTTTATTCATGTTATTAGAGGTTTTTTCGATTTCTATAGCTTCCTTCACTCTTCTTTTTAAGTAGTGGTCTTCTTTATGAATTAATCTAGCCTCTTCTATGCAGATATAGTGTGCGGACGAGCATGCATGCTCAGCTAGACCTGATTTTTCTGATCTATTTTTTGAGATATCATTAATATGTTCTCTTAACCTAATGCCGAAAGATCTTCCAGTTTCCCCTATGTATATTTTACCACAAGAACAAGGAACTGAGTAAACGCCTTTGAGATTTTTTGGGTCTATTAGGTCTTTGGCGGAGCTTAGCATGTTTTTGATGGTGTTAGGGGGTGTGAAGGCCACCATAATGTTGTGTTTAGTGAGAATTCTAGATATTTTGTCTGTGATGCCTTTAATATAGGGTAAGGAGATTCTAGGGTTTTCTAGGGTTTTCCTTTTTTGGTTATTGGTTGTGGACTTTTTAATAATTTTATGGATAACGTTTTTTTCATAGCCATTGTTTATGAAAACTTTGTAGAGGTGGTTGAGCTCTTCTTCCAAATGTTCAGGGTCTGAGATCCTTGAGGCTCTGGTAGCTAGGGTTTTGATGACACCAACTTTCTGCTTCGGGTGGTGGTGGGAGTCTGAGTGAAGGTATCTGTCAGTGTGAGTTTGCTTCCTAAAGACTTGGTGGCTTAGCTTGCCATTTTTCTTAGTGAGAAGGACATCTAGGAAGGGGAGCTGATTGTCTTTCTCAATCTCTATAGTGAATTTGATGTGTTCTGAGAGGCTATTTAAGTGGGATAAGAATTCATTAAGTTTTGCTAATCCATGTCTCCATTTGGCAAAAATATCATCTACAAATCTTTTCCATTCATCAGGGGTGAGGGGGAAAGATTTGAGGGCTTTTTGTTCAAAATGTTCCATGTATAAATTGGCAATGAGAGGGGATAAAGGAGATCCCATGGCCACTCCATGAGTTTGTTCATAGATTCTTCCTTTGAAAGTGAAGTATGAGGATTTAAGGCAAATTGTTACTAGATCTACAGTTTCAGGGTCTGTTATATTCTTCAAAACTTCTATGGCTTCATCTACTGGAATCTTGGTGTAGAGAGAGACAACATCAAAGCTGACTAGGAGATCATTGTTGCTAATTTCAAGGTTTTTGATCCATTCCATGAAGGAGGTGGAATCTTTGATGTAAGAGGGAGAGTTACCTGATAGAGGTCTAAGCTTGCTTGCAAGGAATTTTGCTAACCAGTAGGTGGGAGATCCTATGGTGTTCACTATGGGTCTGAGAGGAACTCCTGATTTATGGATTTTTGGAACACCATAAATTCTAGGGATGATGGTACTGCTGGGGATTAACCTGTTCTTGATAGAAGAGTCTAGCGAGGAGTTTTTTATCTTGTTACTAACTAGGCGGAGAATTTTGCTGCTGGGGTCCTTGTTGAGAATTTTATAGCAACCACTGTTGTTGAGGTGGTCTTCCATCTTCTTATCATAATCTGACCTATCCATAATGACGGTGGCATTTCCTTTGTCCGCTTTTAATATAATGATGTCCTTGTTCTTTTTGATGTTTTTTAGGGCAATGGCTTCTTCTCTAGAGATATTGCTGGGAGGGGGTCTGGCTTTTCTAAGAATTCTGGCAACGTCTTGTCTGATTTCTTTAGCAACATTTAGTTCAGAGTTTCTGATGATAACTTCAATATTGCTTATAATGTCATTGACAGGAATTTTTGCTGGGGAAATTGCAAAGTTGAGACCTTTCTCTAAAAGCGTTTTCAAGTTTTCATCTAGGGTTAGTTTGGAGAGGTTGATGACTGTTGAGCTTTTGATTGCTTCAGCCTGCGCTGAGGAGGAGGGGCGATTTTTGGTGCTGTGGTTGTCGATTCTATCGTTGCTCTGAGAGTTTGAAGAGATACCGAGGGAAACAACGTTCTTTATATTCTGAGTTTTTTTGATATTAATCTGGGTGGGAGTGTCGATTTCCTATTTGTCCTTGCTGGACGGGATTCTTTCTAGCTGCGAGATTTTATTACCCATCTGCGTGAATTCGCTGGAGTTCGACTGCGTGTTTTTGCTGCTTCTGATTTGCGCGGTTAAGGAGGAATGTGCGCTCATTACCTGCCTGGTATTATCGTCCTGCGTATTTTTATTTTTATTCTTTTGCGCGTTTTTGTTTCTGTTACTGAGCGTGAATGGGAGATCGCTGGAAAGTGTTCTGTCCAGACTCCAATCAGCTTCCTCATTATTCTGCGCACTGAACTCTGACTTATGGAACGTGATTTTTACCTGGTCGGATGCTGCTGTCTGCGGGTTAAGGGTACTGGCTTGCTGGTTAGTATCTTTGCGGGGATCTGTTCTGCTTCTGATCTGCGGGGGAGATTTCGGCTTGCTCGAGTCGTTTCCTTTACAATGGGGCGTGCTAACTTCTGTAGTGTCTTTGATCTTCTGCGCGGTTTGGTCAGGATTATACAATTGCTGCGAGGATATATCAGATTTCTGGGAATTCCTTTGTGTGAGGGTTGTAGGATTGAGGTTGAAGCGGAGGTTTCTTAGATTTACCAGTTTTTTGGATTTCTTTGCTGAGCTGTATTCAAAAATTCTTTCGGCCTTGGCGAAGGTGAAGGCATCCAGGATTTGCCAGAGATCTTGGTTAAGAGTTGATGCTAGCTTGAGATGCAGACTAAGAAGTTTTTCAGAGATTTTTATTAGCTGGATTCTGGTGAATTTTATTTCATGCCTGATAAGGGTTTTACTGAGATTGTTGAAGACAGAGATATTTCGTCCTTTTTTAAGAGGGTGACTGCATACGGCGAACTTTGGAATAAGGTTTTCTTCCTTGCATTGTTTTAGGAACCTGAGATTTGAGATGCTTCTGGCTCTGGAAATTCTTATCTTCTCAAAATTTAGAGCATTGTTCATTATGTCCCTT
>APFE031141946.1:0-25585 GCA_000404065.3 Pinus taeda | reverse complement strand
GAAATTCTATCTTAGATCCATCTTAATTCTGGGTCTACCAAGTGCTCAGAGGGATAATAGATTTCATCCCCCTAAGAGTGGTAGATGTGGAGTTAAGATGGATATAGGTTGGTTTTTATGATAATGAAGATATTAAATAGACTTAGGAAATTATATTGTAAAAACATCTTAAGGTAAATGGTTAAAGCATAGACATTGGACAAGTATATTTGTATACTTCTGTTTTAAACTGAAACAAATCAAGGGCTAAAAGGAATGGATTGATTGCACTAGTCATCCTTCTATAACTTTCCAACATATGGTGGAGTAAAATAGATTGTAATTTGGGTGATTTTTCTAATTGCAAATGGGAACATACTTGTGTATTGGCAGGGTGGTTACGAGGTCTCTAGAAGTGGAGTAAACATATTGTAATTTGGGTAATTTTTCTAATTGCAAACAGGAACATAGAAGTGATGAATTTGAATTTTTCTTGGTTTTATATATAGTATTAGGTTTTTTCTCATGCTTTCTGTGAATGGCACGGGTGAATTTTATTTTACACCCACTAGATTATCGATATGTAATTTCGGTAATTTTGATTTCAAAAGATATTTTAAAGAAATGCAATGATTTCATTTGTGTATTCAATAAACACAAGATTTTATAATTGAGTAAAATATTCTTCATGCCTGTTGAGAGATTCGCCAAAAAATTATATATACATATCATATTATTGATAAAATCATCTTCCATTTTTCCTATATACCATGGAGATTCGCCCATTTATTATACATGTAAATTTAGGGGGGGTTCTTAAAATTTTCCCTGAAGCTTCTAGATGTGATTCTATATAAGCTTGGATGAAATGGAAATAAATATCCTTTGGATGGATTGGAGATAAACATCTATCAAGGAAAAAACATAAAAGATTTGTGGGAAATAAAGGCAAGCTTTTATGAGGAAAAGCCTCGTGGGAGATAAAAATGAGCTTTTCTAGAAAAAGACCTAAGCAAATGGAAAAAACCATAAAAGCTGGACACCGCTAATGGAAACTAAATCATGAAATATGGTATTAAATACCCATTGCATCGATCAATTGGGGGAAGTTGATCCATGGCAAGAACCTCGACTCAAGAGGGATCATAGGTGATTCATCGTTGGGTGGTGGTGCTCCACTCTCCAAGTGATGTTTTAGTTGGTTTCATGATGCGTGGAATGTATGTATGTTGTTTTCTTCCCTTCTTTGTTATAATTTCAGCTGTCTAATAGAAGGTTTGCTCAAATTTCCTCGCCATAATAAGTACTAAATGAATTGTATGGAATGCTTATACATGAGTAGACTTATTGATGTTCTCCACCATTGTGGTAAGTTATTACTTGCATGAAAAATTGTGTATGGTTACTCTTGAAATTTTTATGTGGTTAAAGTGCGAGTCCATATGTGTAAATGTGGTGTAATCTGTAAGCATGAGAATAGCTAAATAAGTTACTTGTGGTAACTATACATAACTGGACTTATTTGTGCTTATGTTTTTTTTAGAAGTTAGCCTACTTATGATTGACTCCGTATATGACCTTTGTGCGTAGTAAAAGTCTTGGTACTTACTGACTATGTGACAGTATTATACTAAGGTGGACATTTTTGAATCTAAACTTGATCATTGGTAAATGTAATGAAGAAATTGCATGTGACATTTAGAGATTATCTAAGTTAATGGTTTCTAAGAGATAATTTTGTAGATGCATTTGAACCATGAAATGATGGACATATACTGTCGGAATGTTGCATTTCGCTGAAGGACTTGGACAATGATATTTGTGCATTTATGTTAATGATCAATAACGCTATGATGAGATCATATTTATTCGTATTAAGATAATTGAGGGAAATATATGAGTATGCAGAATCATAGGTGATAATGAATTTATTCATGTAAGTCAATGATTCAAGTTATATATGCCATGCATGTCATCAAGATTACATCCATGAAAACTAGAACAATTAGTCATGAATGTGAAACAAAGGCTGAGTCACCAGTATTTTGATTATGTTTGAAGGACTATGAAATTGATGCATGGCCAAGTTAGCCATAACAAATTAATATAAAAACCTTATTAATAATGAGGTCGGTTATCCCTGGAGCTTTATAAGCTACATGCAGTTAGAGACTCTTTATTCTTCACGTGTTGGAGGTAAAACAAAAGAGTTGGAGAGTTAACATTAAATCCTTTCCCAAATTGTGCAGTATGCATAGTAACTGGTCTCACATACAAGTCAGGACTTTGAAAATAAAAACAATCCACATTATTGATTCACTTTTAACATTATGATTAAGAAGTCTATGAGTACAGTAGTGTTTATATGATGATGATATCGTTGACAACGCTGAAATCTCAACGGTAAACAAAGAAAATTTTTAAATTCATAAAGCCTAGGGGTTAAATATCCTGGTAGGCTCGGGAGGTTCATTACAAATGGTATCAGAGCATCAGTTTCAACATTTAGGCCTATGGACAATCCACATCCATAGTGTTTCATTGATGGATTTTAATTATAAAATCCCAAGGTCGATAAAGAAAAAATTCGATCTTAAAATATGTCATTAAAAATACTAAAGGCTGAATCCAAATGTTAAGAGGGTTTATTGGGAAATTATTAACATATGCATGAAAATTTAGCATTTCATAAGCATTTTGATATCATCTAAAATGGTATATATGTATTTTTAATCTTATCTATCTCTATATATATATATATATATATATATATATATATATATATATATATATATATATATATGAGGACTTACCCATCTAAATTGTGTGACCCAGATGTTGAAAAACGTTTCAAGTTATATGAAGTAAAGTCAGAGGTTTTTTTGAACACAAATAACATGGGGATATTATCCACTATTAAAGTTGAAGAATTCATAAACCTTCCATATAGGAATTATGGAGCTCACTGGGTGAACTTGAGTGCATTCAAACATCAAGTATAACTCTCAAAGGAGGCTCCGAAATTGGATGCGGGCCATAATTTTGGAGGGTGTTACAACCATTATAGCAGTTCCATAAGAGCTCCACTCACAACAAAAGTGAGTGTCAGGCCAAGAAGTCACTGGTGGCCAAGCTGAAGGCTTCTAATTCATACACATGTTCTAACTTTGAGTCAAAACTTGACAAGGTGAATGAAAAAGGGAAGAGAATCATTGACACAAAGCCCAGTGCCATCGTGGCCACCGCCAAAATCTAGAAGATTGAGAATGAAGATTCAGAGGAGGGGGAACGCCTCCTCCACCCACAGATGTTGATGAAAGGTTCTTCGTTGCAGTTCATTTTCGACAGTGGGAGCCAATAGAATATCATTTCGCTAGAGGTCGTGAAGCGGCTCAGCCTATCGACAATAACACATCCACAACCATACACCATTGGGTGGCTTCACCAAGGATGAGATCTCCGCATCAATCAACAATGTCGCCTTCCCTGCAACATCAAGCCCTTCACCGATGAGGTATTGTGTGATGTTGCTTCTCTTGAAGTTTGTGATGTATTATTAGGACAACCATACTTGTGTGTAATGAACCTCCTGAGCCTACCCAGATATTTAGCCCTTAGGATTTATGAATTTAAAATTTTCTTTGTTTATCGTTGAGATTTTACCACTGTCAACGATATCATCATCATATAAACACTACTGTACTCATAGACTTATTAATCATAATGTTAAAAGTGAATACATACTGTGGATTTTTTTTATGTTCAATGTCCCAACTTGTATGTCATACCAGTTAGTATGGATCCTGCGCAATTTGGGAAAGGATTTAATGTTAACATTCCAAATCTTTGGTTTTACCTCCAACACATGAAGAATGAAGAGTCTCTTTTGCATGCAATTTATAAAGTTTCGGGGATAACCACCCCATTATTAATAAGGTTTTTATATTAATTTGTTATGGCTAACTTGGCCATGCATCAATTTCATAGTCCTTCAAACACAATCAAAATACTGGTGACTTAGCCTTTGTTTCACATGCATGACTAATTGGTCTAGTTTCCATGGATGTAATCTGGATGACATGCATGACATAGATAATTTGAATCATTGACTTACAAGTTTAAATGCATTATTACCTATGATTCTGCATACTCATATATCTACTGCCCTCAATTATCTTAATATGAATAAAGATGATCTCATCATAGTGCTATTGATCATTAACATAAGTGCACAAATATCATTGTCCAAGCCCTATGGAAAAACACAACAATCCCACAGTAGATGTCAACCATTCCATAGATCAAATGCATCTGCAAAATTATCTCTTAGAAACCATTAACTTAGATAATCTCAAAATATCACATGAAATTTCTTCATTACATCCACCAATGATCAATTTTAGTTTCAAAAATGTCCACCTTAGTATAAGACTATCACATAATCAATTAGTACCAGCTCTTTTAATACGCACAAAGGTCATATGCGAATTCTATCATAAGTAGGATAACTTCTAAAAACAATATAGGCACAAATAAGTCCACTTATGTATAGTTACCACAAGTAACTTATTTAGCTATTCTCATGCTTACAAATTACACCAATTTACACATATGAGCTAGCACTTTAACGACATAAAAATGTCAAGAGTAACCATACACCATTTTCCATGCAAGTAATAACTTACCACAATGGTGGAGAACATCAATAAATCTACTCATGTATAAGCATTCCATAAAATTCATTTAGTCCTTATGGCGAGGAAATTTGAGCAAACCTTCTCTTAGACAACTGAAATTATAACAGAGAAGGAAAGAAAACAACAAACATCCATTCCACGCATCATGAAACCAACTAAAACATCACTTGGAGAGCGGAGCACTGCCACCCAACCATGAATCACCTCTGATCCCCCCAAGTCAAGGTTCTTGCCATGGATCAACTGCCCCCAATTGATCAATGCAATCGGTATTTAATACCCTCTTTCATGATTTAGTTTCCATTAGCGACGTCTCGCTTTTTATGGATTTTTCCATTTTCCTAGGTCTTTTTTCCAGAAAATCTCATCTTTATCTCCCACGAGGCTTTTCCTCATAAAATATTTCCTTTATACTATTGATAATCAAGAAATATTTAATTATATTATTTCATGCATGACCATTTATCATCACAATCGACTTTTTTTAAAGTAGACACAACACAACTATACACAATAATTCAGGAGGCCAGAGTTATGGAGTGCGAAACTTTGGCATGTTTATTCCCATAGCAAGCACACACCGATGATGGCTTATCATCAAAACCATTAGGTTCAGAAATCATGCTATCTGCATAACCCAATGAGATCTACAAAGATTGAGCTTGCTCACTAATTTATAACTAGTCTCCACACCTTGAAAGATAGAGTATTTAGTGGAAGGTGGGGATAAATGTCATCCCGTTTCCCTGTTCATGATTATGCTTATCGCTTGGATAACAATTAATCCAACTAAGGATACTTATTATCCCAACCTAGTGCCTCCAATTTAGTAGATTGACAAAGGAAACAATGAGCTCTAGCTGTTTCCTACGATCTTTTACGCTTCGAGAGGACAGTTGAATAAGAAAACTGTTAGCACCTAAATCTGCCTTAGGCTGAAGGAAGGAAAAATTCAGGGTAACCACAAACCACGCTCAGTCTGGTAGCTAGCCCTACCAGAACAGGAGAGGGCTCTCTTCGAGTCACACTCAATGAATAGATAAACGAAATGGTCTAAGATGATTTACAGTGAAATATTGATCTTAGGCTAGTAAGTAATTAGGGATACAAGAAACAAATTTTTATGAATGACTGAGTTTCTGGGATGGTATGGGACCAACAGACAGCAATGAACAGAGAATTTAATACAAAGGCACAAATTATTTCATGAGGCAAGATAGGCAGAAAGAACAATTTAGTTTGTAATAACGTGGAATGGAGAGATTGCTTAAGAGGGTGAAAAGGGCATAAGTACATGAATCCTTTTCAACAGAAGAGAAACACACCATGTGAAACTTTCCCACAGGCAGAGCAATAAAAATGAATTCTACCTTATCTTACTTAGAAAATTTCACTGGAAATGAATATGAATGAACTATGAAACATAACGAGATACATATGAAACATAAGTAAAAACACATTTTCTACACTCAAAACCACATGAATCTCATGAAACAGAGCTGCTGCCTTTCATTAATCCTTTGTCAAAATATACAATGAAGAAACAGAGTTTCTTTCCCACAGTCTCCCAGAAATTACAAGCCAACCAACCCTTTGCAATGTTTGCATACAATAAATAGAACATGCCATGAGGAGATAGAATGACCAAGAGTTGGGGAGTTTCTCAAATCATTACAAAATGGAGGTGGAAAGCCAACCATTAGCTACAGGTGCAACGTTACAGAGATGACAAATGGCTTAGGTGATTGGTTTCCTTCCTTTTCCACTTGGATAGAAGCCAAACTCTTTAAACTTTGCCTTAGTTTCTGAAAAAAGTGAAGTGTAGATGAGCGGGCCCACTTGGAGAAAGTCATGAATCGAAATTTCACAAAATGGAGGTGAATTTGGCCCTTTTCTCTATATGCGCCGTGCCACTTTGGAGGCTGTTTTGAGGTACCTAAAGGAGTCCAAAATGTGCCCAAGTGTGCTTGTTGGAGAGCCTATTCTGTCTACTTTCCAACCCAAGTGGAATTTTTGAATTTGGTGCTCATTTTCCCCTCCAAATCTTCATTCCCCCAAGACTGCTTCCTGTGTGTCAAAATAGGGGTAGAGAGGTCATTGTTTGGGTGTTTTTGACCGCCTGGAGACTCAAATCAGGCCCAAATTTCTTGTCCAAGCACCAGTAGTCGTGATTTTTCATGCTGAATACAAAAATGCAAGCCATTTGTCATTTGGAGCTCCCAATCCTAAGCGTTGCGCCACAGGGAGAAAAAACTTGTGTTATGGCCAAAATTTTGCCATGTGACCAAAATTGCCCCAAATTTCTTGAAATTTACGTTGGAGGTTCTCTAAGAGGCACTATGCTGGGCCACAGAGGCTTCAGCCAAGATTCGAAGCCGATCTTGCTCTTTTTGCCTCTTTTTCCTCTTTGTTGCTTTGCTCAATTTTGCCTTCAAGCTCCTTATCCGATCCTTCAAACTCATGTTCTGTGCCCTGTAATGATAAACCATCCGCCTCAGTATGGTTTTGTCCCTGTCGGCCTTCTCCAGCAGTCTCTCAAGGTGGATGTTGATGCGCTCGAGCCAAGACTCACGGTCATTGTTAATCTCTTGCTCCAAGGGAGTGAGCTCGATCCTCCTATGCTGGGCATCTTAGCGATTCTCACGGATGATTTGCAGCTCCATGATCTCATGCTGGTCCTCAAGATGTTTATTCCTCTGCTCCAAATACCTGAAGATCCATTTGGCCCTCTCCACATTGAGTGACAAGTCTTGGATCTCCATTTTCTGCTCCTGGATGATCATCCTAAGTTTGGCACTCTCCACATCTGCATCATCATCCTGAATGAGGATGAAGTCGGCCTCCTGTTCACCTGATGGCCCTTCCTCATGCATGGGCCTCTTGCCCTTGTCCTGTACCTGTGTGGTCGATGCTGGAAGCGAGGCTCCTTCCACCCCGGGTGGAGATAACACTTGCTTTGCTGCTGCAAACAAGTGCCTACTGCCTCTCTGATATGTAACAAATACTGACATAGTAGTGGTCTCATGGCGCTCATACTGATGAGAAGGACCACCTATCTCATGCTCTGCCTCTGATAATACCTGTGAAGTGCTGAAGAGGTCACGGGAG
Source organism: Pinus taeda (assembly GCA_000404065.3). Lineage (NCBI taxonomy): Eukaryota > Viridiplantae > Streptophyta > Pinopsida > Pinales > Pinaceae > Pinus > Pinus taeda. The sequence goes on along the minus strand of APFE031141946.1, from coordinate 17,801 downwards.
ATGAAGTCCTCCCAAGTAATGCCCTGCAATCCCAACTGATGATCCACCAAAATCCGGATAAGAGCAAAGTGATAAACATTGTTAAGTTGCTGTTGAGGGGTCTTATACTGCATGAAGGTGTTCATCCTCTCTATGTTCCTACAAATGAAAAATGGGAGGTTCATCATCTGCACCCTAGTAAAGTGCATGAGTAACCTGATGTGATAGGCATATAGACGAGAGAACCTCCCCTCACAGCTGAAGTACTTCATGATCAATTTCATGAGCGGAGAATATTCATCTCTCAAATATCTGAATGGAAAGACTCTTGTGCACTGCCTCAAGAATCTGGCGTTAATGTAAGGCTCATAGTGTTGTCTATCCACCTTCTTTTTCTTGTGCCACTGTTCTCCAACATGTATGCCGGTTGCCAATGAGATAGTTTCAGGTGTCAATGTGAAGGTGACCCCGGCTAAGATAGACTGACCTCCATGTAGGTGAAGCACAAAAAGACGGGCCAACTCATGATGAACTCTAACATTAGCCACCCTTTGACAAAATTCAATACATGATAGATGCTGGAAGCATGACATAGCAAGAGGGCAGACCTACAGTTCTGTGAGGGTAGTTGGCTCATCCCTAACATGTTTGCCACTCTTGTGATGTCTCCTGGGAGCCTGTTCTTTCGAGGATGAATCACTTTGTGTCTCCATATCATACTCTGATGAATGCTCAGATGCCATGATTGTTGTGTGTGTACTATACTTGGGCTACGCTTTGATGCTGGTATGAAACTAGGTGTTGTTGTGATATCTGCCACCAAGGGGAGCAATGAAAACAAGGAGTATTAGGAGGGGAATAATATGATGGGAACAGGGGTTATGGGGAGAAGTTTTGTTTAGGGATATGTAGGGGGGTTAGGGGATTTGATAAGGTAGGGTTTTGGGGTGTTATGTTGACAAATAAGAGGAGGGGATAGGGAATGGGGTTTGGTAATATTTTAGGGTAGGGGTAGGAAAAATGACATAGGGGGGATAGGAAAAAATGGTAGGAAAGGGAAAAATGAGGGGTGAAAACAGGGCCTTGGCACTAACACCACAATTTTGCAACCATAGCAACCATGGCTTTGATGTTTTTTTTTTTAGTGGTTGGTTTTATGAGTTTTGTTGAAATTAAAAATAGCCATGAACCACCATAACATTCACCAAATTTTATGAGCAAGCCATGATATAGAGCCTACCTATTGATTTGAGGGGTTTCACAAGCAACTTGAGGCAATTTGGCATGATTTCGGACCTTTGTGAGTGTGCGCCGCGCGCCAAGCCCAGTGCGCCACGCCCGGTGTGTGTGCCGCGCCCGTAGAAATTTTTCACTGTGGGGTGGCTCTGTGTGCGCCGTGCTCTGTGTGTGTGTCGCGCCCCTCTGTGTGTGTGCCGCGCTCTGGAAAACGACTCCTACTCACTCCAAACATGCACTTTGCACTCTCAAACACTTTGCTATGTTTCTCAATAACTTTTATTAGCACAATAACTTTGTTTGCTTGTGGAAACCTCTATTTAAAGACTTTGAAGTCGTGGGTTAAATTTTTGCTTCTCCAAAAACCCACTTTGCTAATGTTTCATTTTGGTTTTTTTCACTGACTTAAAGCAACATTGAATTTCACTTTTTCCTTTAAAAATTTTAGCTCAAATGATGAAATTTTCGGCACTCTTTGCAGGGATTGCATGATATGGAATTTGGCCATGGAAACCATGACTGCACCTGAAGAAATCAACAGACGACTTTTTTGAAAATTTTATCACAAATGACACTGTTTGACTTTTCTTCAAAACAGAGTTTTGAAGAAGAGTCGAAGTCTATCAGCATGACGATGAAACTCTCTGAATCATAACTTTGTAAGGGCCTCACTCTGGCCTGCATGGCTTTATTGGACATGGTTGAAGACCAAATTGATTAATCCCTAGACCTAATTATCGGAAATGAATTTTTTCCATTAAAGGACCAGAACTTGACTGTCATGGACTTTAGTGATCATTGACAAAATACCTAAGCCAGCAGGAGCCAGACATGATGGGAAATGACTAGCACGACCTTTTCTGTCATATTATGGCATGCCCCTAGTGGAATGCAGCTGAGTGAATGGAGCAAGACTCCTAAAAATGAAATGCATAAAGAGTTTTGATCTCTGACGGAGGACTGACAAGACCGACTCTAACATTGGCTCCAATGGGGGATGGTAGCTCCTTGGAGGTGCCAACAATAGCAGATCTCTGGAAGAGCTAGATAGTGCCTTCATCCATTGGGCTATGGATTCATTATTTCGACAAACCACACAGGACTCTGACTCATTTACGGAACTGAAATGGCCAAAAAACTGACTTAAATTTGACATTGAAATGACGTGAAGACTAACTTGACAAACTCTAACCAAACTGAAATAAAATGGTATTTACAGTGATAGTGGAAGCAGCGTTGATAACTCAGAAATGGTATCACTTGAGCAGCCAACCATTGATCAGCCCTCCTGGACAATCTTCCCCGTTCATTTCCTTCAGAAGAAAGGCATTCTGACCCTAATATGCTGCAATTTTAAAGGGACGTTTCCAGAGGTTCTCGAACTTATCGTGCTTACCTTTTTCCTCATTCCTTGCATCCCACTTCAGCACCACATCATCCAACTGAAATTTGTTTGCCTTTGCTTTTTTTTCATAAATTTTCTTGATCTTCTCCTGAAATTTGGATGTGTTCTTGAAAACTTCTTCTCTGGTCTGCTGCAAGTGGACCATTTGATTCAACCTTCTCTGCATGGGATATTCTTCATTGCCGGCCTCCTGAAGAAGTTTGACTACTGGGGCAGCGAGAGAGGTAGGAAAAACTGTATCAACTCCATAAACAAGCTCGAAAGGTGATGTACCTATGGATTTCTTTTGACTGACCCGATCTGCCCAAAGTGCATTGACCAACCTCTTATGCCAGCTCTTCTTGTTTATTTCCAGCAGCTTCTTAATGATGCTGACCAATGATTTGTTTGAAGATTCCGCCAATCCATTTCCTTCCGGATGATAGGCATTCGAGTGACCCAAAATGATGTGATATTTATGATAAAACTCTACCATCCTTTTTTATTTGAAAGCTGCTGCATTATCAGTGATTAACTTATTCGGGCAACCAAAGCGAGACAAGATGTTATTTTCAAGGAATGAAATGATTACTGCATTTGTAGCTTGTCTGGTGGGAATTGCCTCCATCCATTTCGTGAAATAATCTGTCGCTGTGAGGATCCATCTATGCTGACCGGAAGAAGTGGGATGAATTTCACCAAATAAAATCCAACCCCCATTGCTGGAAAGGAGCACTCACCTTAATAGGATTAAGTGGTAAAGGCTGTAACTTCTGCTTTCCTTCGAAAATCTGACACTTATGACAACACTTGACCATCTTATATACATTAGCAAACAATGTCGGCCAATAGTACCCTGCTCTCAGAATTTTATTTACTGTTGATTTCCAAAAAAGGTGACCACCACAGTCTCCTTGGTGGCAGTCCTCCATGACCTTTGCTTCCTTTTCCACCAAACAATTTAACAGAACGCCACTGGGATCTTTCCAATACAGTGCGGAATTAAGAATGCAAAACTTGGCAGCTTTCAACTTGAGTGTTCTCGCTTGGCTTCTAGTCATGCCAGGTGGTGGTGACAAATTTTTAAGCACATATATGATATCTGAATACCACGGAGAAAGAGCAAACATTTCAGATACCTGAATTAACGATAATTCCTTATTCTCATCGGACATAGAAGCGATAAGATTTATGTCCAAGGCATGAAAGTTTGATTTGGCCATTAACTTTGCTAATCCTTGTCCTTTATTCAGCTTTGTGGGCTTTATTTCCACATCATATTCCAGCAAGGCTGCAATCCATTTGCCTCGTCTTCCTTCCGGATCAGTCGGTGCTAAAACATCTTTGACAGCAGCGTTAGGAACATAGGCCAAAATATGAGAATGTAGAATATATACCCGGAAATCTTTCAATGCCTTCACAAGTGCAAGGGCTTGCTTCTCAATGATGTTGTATTTTAAGGTGGCATCTCTTATAGCTCTACTGAAGAATACTATGGGTCTTTCGTCATCATCTCTTTTCTGTAATAACACCACTACCATAGTATGCTCCGAAACAAATGAAAACAATATAAAATCCTGAGTGTAGTCTAGGCTGACTAGAACTGGAGCTGAGGAAAGAGCCAGTTTGACCAAATTGAAGGATTTTACAGCCTACTCCGTCCATTTCACTTGGCTGTCCTTCTTAAGCATGTTTGTCATCTCTCTTAGGTGTTCAGCAAGATTAGGTACAAAGCGACATAGAAAATTTATTTTACCATTGAAAGATTGAATCTCTTTCTTATTCCAGGGTAGATCGATTTGCTGAATTGCTTGCACACATGCTGGGTCAATATGAATGCCATCGTTTGAGATAATGTGCCCGAGTAGGTTGCCTTCCTCCAAGGGGAACAAGCTCTTCTTCGGATTCAGCGACAAGCCATATTTTCTGCACTTTTCAAAGACAGTTTTTAGATGGTACATGTGCTCTTCATAAGATTTGGAAAACACCGTCAAATCATCCAGGTACACAACCAAAAAGACATCCTTCTCATTTGCAAAAGCCAATTCCATTGCTCGCTGAAATGTGGCACCTGCGTTCTTCAAACTGAAAAGCATTTTAGCGTAATGAAAGGTTCCCCATGGAGTGGTGAACGCTGTCTTGTCTTGGTCATCATCATGGACAGAAACTTGGTTATATCCGGAATAACCATCAAGTAGTGACATACGAGATGCTCCCACTACTCGCTGAAGTATATGGTCCATTTTGGGCAGTGGATAATTATCTTTTCAACGAAACTTTATTGAGATTTCTAAAATCAATGCATATGTGAATCTCACCTTATCTTCTTTCGTACGGGCACCAAATTAGAGATCCAATTTAAAAATCTGATGGGAACAATGATTCCTGATCTGTACAACCTGTTTATCTCCTTTTAATAGATGGCAACAACTTTGGATTTAGCCTTCTCAACTTTCTGTCTGAATGGTTTCTGATTGGGCTTGATGGGTATAGTGTGCTGAATTATATTGGTATCATATGTCTTTTAAGTCAGAATAGTCCCAAGCAAACACATCTGCAAATGAAGACAACAAACTGATATATTTGTCCTTGATCTTTGGTGGTAATGCTTTGGACAATTTTACCAATTTAGGATTAGCAGCTGTTCTGATATTGACCTCTTCCACACCCTTCTCTGTTGGCTGCAATGTTGGCTTGCGGGCTACATCATCTTGATCAAAGAGTTCTTCTAAAGGTATCAAGCCTTTAGGAATAACGTTATTCTTCAGCTGTGACACGTCCATTTCATTGATCTGCACCTCATCTGTACCATTACTTTTACCATCGTCATTTTCTGCATCAATTGAGGTCTCTTTGAACTTGCCTTTGTTTTGCAGAAAATCATCAATCTCCTCATCGTCTTGGAAAACTTGCCAATATCTTTGATTGTTCAGGACAGTCGGACGATGCTTGACATGGATTTTGAATTTATTACTAGAGTTCATTGGGATCTTCAAACTACTTGCTACCTTAGCAAGAGCATCAACAATACTATTTTGTATACGAGGAACACAGGTCAAGGTATATTTTGAAAATAATTTTAGGATGTCTAGGACTGCATTATGGTAAGCCCGCATCCGAGGATGCTTTGCTTGATATTTACCTCTGACCTGCTTAATCACCAAGTCGGAGTCGCCATATACTGAAATCCTCTTAGCATTGAGCTTTCTTAGAATCTTTAGGCCAGCAATCAGAGCTTCATACTCAGCTTCATTTTTTGAACAATCAAAATCCAACTTGTAAGAGCATACCCGCACATTACTAGGGACTTTGTTCAGGGCGGAGAAAGGACTGCGTACCCAAATTCCAATTCCAGTGCCATCATTTCCCACTGCTCCATCGAAATCCATGGTCCACAAACCTTCTTCCTCCTCTTGCAAGTGTTGAAAATATGTTTGTTGTGCCTTGTCTACGTGCTGTCCATTACATTCAACTGATCACTCAACGTGGTTCTGTTGTTCTTGTTCTTGTTTATTTAAAACTCCTCTGAAATTTTCTGTTATTTCCAGAATATCATCTGCTTCTACTAAATGACTATCGATATCATTGAAACTATCTAAATACTGTTTGCCACATTCTCCGCATCGATCTCATGAAGTTCATAGAAATCCGCCATTCTGTCCACATGTTGCTGAGCAGTAATGTTGTTAGGAGTGCCATAAAAAAGGGGATTTTGCTTTGATAATCTGCGGGCATATCATCAAAAACTTGAGGCAGAACAAGAGGTGCAAAACGGGCAGCCATCACTCTTGGTGGATTTGGCCTCGGAGGTGTTGGAGGAGTGTCCACAGTTTGTAAGGGACTAGCAATTGGAGTTTGAAGCTGAGCTATAATGTAATTATCATTTGACCGGTTAGCCCTTTCCGTCTCCAAGTCTACAAGAAACTGTGGATTGTGGATAGTAGAGTCAACCGCCCTTTCGGATTTGGTTCCGAACAACGATAGTTCAAATTGCTCATCAAACTCTAGCTCTTCAATATACTCAAAAATGTTCGGGCATGAATGGGATTTGAACATGGGAGATATAGAGGTTTCTTGACGACAAATTCTTGAAATCAAATTGGGATTTTCGTAGATGTGTGGAGGATTTGGATCTAGATTAGCTCTGGTATATCTTCTAGAAGCCAGCGTGCTATTGAGAAAAATCAAAGGACACAACAAACTTACTCAACCTATCCAATCCTAAACTTATCATTCGGAAGCTTAGAATTATCGAGAAGTAAGGGGATTGATTTCTTCCCCAGCAGAGTCGCCACTATGTTAGCACCTAAATCTGCCTTAGGCTGAAGGAAGGCAAAATTCAGGGTAACCACAAACCATGCTCAGTCTGGTAGCTAGCCCTACCAGAACAGAAGAGGGCTCTCTCTGAGTCACAGTCAGTGAATAGATAAATGAAATGGTCTGAGATGATTTACAGTGAAATATTGATCTTAGGCTAGTAAGTAATTATGGATACAAGAAACAAATTTTTTTATGAGTGACTGAGTTTCTAGGATGGTATGGGACCAACGGACAGCAATGAGCAGAGAATTTAATACAAAGGCACAAATTATTTCGTGAGGCAAGATAGGCGGAAAGTCTAACAATTTAGTTTGAAATAACACGGAATGGAGAGATTTCTTAAGAGGGTGAAAATGGCATAAGTACATGAATCATTTGCAATAGAAGAGAAACACACCATGTGAAACTTTCCCATAGGCAGAGCAATAAAACTGAATTCTACCTTATCTTACTCAAAAAATTTCACTGGAAATGAATATGAATGAACTATGAAACATAATGAGATACATATGAAACATAAGGAAAAACACATTTGCTACACCCACAACCACATGAATCTCATGAAACAGAGTCACTGCCTTTCATTAATCCTCTGTCAAAATATACAATGAAGAAACAGAGTTTCTTTCCCACAGTCTCCAAGAAATTACAAGCCAACCAGCCCTTTGCAAATGGTTTGCATACAATAAATAGAACATGCCATGAGAAGATAGAACGACCAAGAGTTGGGGAGTTTCTCAAATCATTACAAAATGGAGGTGGAAAGCCAACCATTAGCTACAGGTGCAACGTTACAAAGATGACAAATGGCTTAGGTGACTGTTTGCCTTCCTTTGCCACTTGGATAGAAGCCAAACTCTTTAAAATTTACCTTAGTTTCTGACAAAAGTGAAGTGTAGATGAGCGGGCCCACTTGGAGAAAGTTGCGAATCAAAATTTCGCGAAATGGTGGTGAATTTGGCCCTTTTCTCTATATGCGTTGCGCCCAATTCTATATGCGCCGCGCCACTTTTGAGGTTGTTTTGAGGTACCTATAGGAGTCCAAAATGTGCTCAAGTGTGCTTGTTAGAAAGCCTGTTCTGTCTACTTTCCAACCCAAGTGGAATTTCTAAATTTGGTGCTCAGTTTCCCCTCCAAATCTTCATTCTCCCAAGACTGCTTCTTGTGTGTCAAAATAGGGGCAGAGAGGTCATGTTTTGGGTGTTTTTGACCTCCTAGAGACTCAAATCAGGCCCAAATTTCTTGTCCAAGCACCAGTAGTCTTGATTTTTCATGCTGAATCCAAAAATACAACCCATTTGTCATTTGGAGCTTCCAATCCTAAGCGTCGCGCCAATGGCACGGCGCACAGGGAGAAAAAACCTGTGTTGTGACCAAAATTTTTCCAAGTGACCAAAATTGCCCCAAATTTCTTGAAATTTGGGCTGGAGGTTCTCTAAGAGGCACTATGCTGGGCCACAGAGGCTTCAACCAAGATTCGAAGCCGATCTTTCTCTTTTTGCCTCTTTTTCCTCATTTGCCTCTTTGTTGCTTTGCTCAATTTTGCCTTCAAGCTCCTTATCCGAGCCTTCGAACTCATGTTTCGTGTCCTGTAATGATAAACCATCCACCTCAATATGGTTTTGTCCCTGTCGGCCTTCTCCATAAGTCTCTCAAGGTGGATGTTGATGCGCTCGAGCCAAGACTCACGGTCATTGTTAATCTCTTGCTCCAAGGGAGTGAGCTCAATCCTCCTATGCTGGGCAACTTGACGATTCTCACGGATGCTTTGCAGCTCCATGATCTCATGCTGGTCCTCAAGCTATTTGTTCCTCTGCTCCAAATACCTGATGATCCATTTGGCCCTCTCCACATTGAGTGACAAGTCTTGGATCTCCATTTTCTGCTCCTGTGTGATCATCCTAAGTTTGTCACTCTCCACATCTGCATCATCATCCTGAATGAGGATGAAGTCAGCCTCCTCTTCACTTGATGGCCCCTCGTCATGCATGGGCCTCTTGCCCTTGTCCTGTACCTGTGTGGTCGATGCCGGAAGCGAGGCTCCTTCCACCCTGGGTGGAGATAACACTCGCTTTGCTGCTGCAAACAAGTGCCTACTGCCTCTCTGATATGTAATGAATACTGGCATAGTAGTGGTCTCATGGCGCTCATACTGATGAGAAGGACCACCTATCTCATGCTATGCCTCTGATAGTACCTGCGAAGTGTTGAAGAGGTCACGGGAGATGAAGTCCTCCCAAGCAATGCCCTGCAATCCCAACTGATGATTCACCAAAATCCGGATAAGAGCAAAGTGATAAACGTTGTTAAGTTGCTGCTGAGGGGTCTTATGCTGCATGAAGGTGTTCATCCTCTCTATTTTCCTGCATATGAAAAATGGGAGGTTCATCATCCGCACCCTGGTAAAGTGCATGAGCAACCTAATGTGATAGGCATATAGACGAGAGAACCTCCCCTCATAGCTGAAGTATTTTGTGATCAATTTCATGAGTGGAGCATACTCGTCTTTCAAATATCTAAATGGAAAGACTTTTGTGAGATGCCTCAAAAGTCTAGCCTTAATGTAAGGCTCATAGTGTTGCCTATCCACCTTCATTTTCTTGTGCCACTGTTCTCCAACATTTGGTATGTCGGTTGCCAGTGATATAGTTTCAGGTGTCAATGTGAAGGTGACCCCGGCCAAGATAGGCTGACCTCCATGTAGGTGAAGCACAAAAATATGGGCCAACTCATGATGAACTCTAACATTAACCACCCTTTGACAAAATTCAAAACATGATAGGTGCTGGAAGCATGACATGGCAAGAGGGCAGGCCTGCAATTCAGTGAGGGTGGTTGGCTCATCCCTAACATGTTTGCCTCTCTTGTGATGTCTCCTGGGAGCCTATTCTTCCGAGGAAGAATCACTTTGTGTCTCCATCTCATACTCTGATGAATTCTCTGATTCCATGATTGCTCTGATTCCATGACTGCTGTGTGTACTGTACTTGGGCTGCCCTTTGATGATGGTGTGAAGCTAGGTGTTGTTGTGAGATCTGCCACCAAGGGGAGCAATGAAAAAAGGGAGTATTAGGAGGGGAGTAATATGATGGGAATAGGGGTTATGGGGGAGAAGTTTGTTTAGGGATATGTAGGGGGTTTGGGTATTTGATAGGGTAGGGTTTTGGGGTTTTGACAAGGTAGGGTTTTGGGGTGTTATGTTGACAAATAAGAGGAGGGGAAAGGGAATAGGGTTTGGTAGTGTTTAGGGTAGGGATAATAGGAAAAATGAGAAAAGGGGGGATAGGGAAAAATGGCAAGCAAGGGAAAAATGAGGAGTGAAATGGAACCTTGGCACTAACACCACAATTTTGCAACCCTAGACACCATGGTTTTGATGTTTTTTTTTAGTGGTTGGTTTTATGAGTTTTGTGGCAATTAAACATAGCCAATAACCACCATATCTTTCATAAAATTTGATGAGCAAGCCGTGATATAGAACCTACCTATCAATTTGAGGGGTTTCACAAGCAATTTGAGGCAATTTGGCACAGTTTCAGGCCTTTGTGGTTGTGCGTCGTGTGCCAAACTATATGCGCCGCGCCCGATGAAATTTTACACTGTGGGGTGGCTTTGTGTGCACCGCGCCTTGGAAACTGCCTCCAACTTACTCTGAAACATGCACGATGCACTCTCAAACACTTTGCAATGTTTCCCTATGCACTTGATTTGCATAATGACTTTGATTTTGGTGGAAACTTGTATATAAAGGCTTTGAAGTCATGGGTTTAATTTTTTCCTCTTCAAAAACCCATTTTGCTAATGTTGTGTTTTGACACTTTTTCACTGAATTAAAGCAACACGGATTTTCACTTTTCCCTTTGAAATTTTAGCTCAAATGATGAAATTTTCGACACTCTTTGCAGGGATTGCACGACAGGACATTTGGCCATGGAAACCATGACTGCATCTGAAGAAATCAACTGATGACTTTTTTGAAAATTTTATCACCAATGACATTGTTTGACTTTTCTTCAAAACAGAGTTTTGAAGAACAGTCGAAGTCTATCACCATGACGATGAAACTCTCTGAACCATAACTTCGTAAGGGCCTCAATCTAGCCTGCCTAGCTTTTTTGGACATATTTGAAGACCAAATTTATTAATCCCTAGACCTAATTATCGAAAATGACTTTTGTCCATTAAAGGACCAAACCTTGACTATCATGGACTTTAGTGATGATTAACAAAAGACCTAAGCCAGCAGGAGCCAAACATGAGGGGAAATGACTAGCATGATCTATTCCGTCAGATTATGGCATGCCCATAGTGGAATGTGTTAACACCCAGGTTGTTCCCTATGACTCCCAAGGGAATACGGCCGGGGTAACCACTAACCAGTCTTTGGATTACAGCTTCTAGCCCAGCTGTAATCAGAGAGGGCTCTCTCTTTAAGGTTTGTCTCTGTTCCGTGGAGATTTTAGGCTAGTTATGAAAAGAAAGTTTCTTTAGTTTTTTGTTTGGTTGGGAGGATGTTTTCTGATAGTTCTGAAATGTTCTCTGCAGGTAAATTAATCCATTGGGAAATGGAGTCTGTGGCTGTTGGTTTCTTGAAATCCTGAGTTTGGTGCAGCTGGAATTACAGGGCCTTTTATATATTTCATCAAACAAACTTTAGATTGTGATAATGGAGTATGAACAACCAGTGAAAAGCAGTTAAGAATTTTTCACTAAGCTGGGATGTGAGAAAGGGATGTATTCCTCACGAGAAAACTTGAATCCTTGAAACAATAGATCACTGTGATGATATAGTGTGAAAGGTAGCAATTAAGAATTACACTTTCATTACCATAACTGAAGAAAATACATTTATAATAGCTTAGATTGAGTTCAGGGTAATCTGTGATTAAATCCTGGAACTATTCTTTTTCCTTGCTATTAACTACTAAAACATGGGAAACATGAATGATATATGAAAGATAACAAATATATAACAAAGAGTTACAAGAGAAACTTATTGAGTCATGAGATACACAGGAATCCTGCACCATTCAACTATACACCAGCAAAACATCAAGAGACACAGAGCTTTGGAAATTCCATCATCCTTTGTATTAATTTCTCTGAAGATTTACAGTAGCAGAAAAGAAGAATAGATATCAAACGATTTCTTACATCCAATGTCCAACCCCTGCTAACAAATGCAAGGGGGAATATATAGAAGTCTATTACAAAATATCTCAGGCATTGAGTCATCTGAGAGGGAAAATATCTTCATTAACTTGTACAGAGATTGGCAGATGAAAAGTTATTACAATCCTTTATGAACTTTAAAAGGCTCTTAACTCCTGTCAGAACAATTTTGACCTTTGGAGCTCACGGAGTCGGTTGAGCGCTTTGATATAACTGTTGAATGACGTGTCTGTGCAGCTGTATCTTTCTGTAGCTTCTCGGCCCTGTCACCTGTGACTGCTGATGCTACTGTGGTGGCTGAATACTTGTGCTGAGTTGGCTCAGCCCTTTTCTGCATCCCTGCTGATGTGTCTTTGTCTTCCTGCGTATGAAAATTCAAATATTTTCAAAAAGAAAAATCACAATTACTGACTTTGATTTAACAGTAATTGTATCAAATTTTCCCACACATCCGGTGTAGGCAATTGATGCTTCAAAATTGACCCCATGGTCTCATCGGCCTCTGTATATTTGTAAAAATGGGGAGGCTCATCAAACAAATGTGTGATTTCATTCATAATAAAAAATAGACTTTCTACCCTGTTGAAAAGGGTTTGTCCTGTTATTGGTCCTGTTTCTTTTGATGAACTAGCTGCCTCTGAAATCTGATTTCCTGCAAAAGTGTTTACTCTCTTAGCATATTTCTCATGTGAGAGCAACTTTCCTGATGGCTCCAGCAGGCTAGGCAGACCCCTGTTTTGTAATGCCATAAACCTGTTCTGAAACTTGTTGATGTCTGCTTGCATATCTTGGACTCTTCTTTCCAGGTTCTGGATCAGGTTTCTCAATGTCAGGACCCTTTTTATCAGTGAGATGGTCTCTGTCCTATTTCCAATTCCCATTTTGATGAGCTGGGAGCTTGTTCTGTAGTTTAGCACATTTATCATTCTAGTGGAAATCTCAGGCATACTGCCTAGAGTTGCCCTTGCCCGTTGTATCTCTCTGTGTGCTTTTCCAATGAGCGTTATTTGCTCATGGATGGCCTCAATATACTCCCACTGATCTGTGATGAACTGGCCAATGTTGCCCCATACGACCCTTTTGAGCTCAGATGTGACCTTGTCTAGTGTGAGCTCTTTTTCTAGCTCAGTTATCCTTTTCTTGAGGGCCTTTACCTCCTTTTCTCTTTCAGCCACATTCTGCTTGGACTTGTCATATTTTTCATTGATTTTTTCCAGAGTATCTTTGGCTTGATTTAACTCTGACATCTGAGACTCCAAGACTTGGATTTCATTCCTCAGCTTTTGCATGTCCAGGCTTTCAGCCTGCTCTGTTGTTGGTGCTGAGGTGGATGGTGCTGCCTGTTGTACCTGCTGGCTGGGAGGGGCATTGGTTTGAGGGATTTCCTCAAGATTTATTGTTTGTGGAGGTGGTTTTGAGGTTTGCCCTGCCTCCTTTTGCTGTAATGCTGCTTGCAGGGTAGCCTCTGATTCCTGCAGCTTCTCTTGAGTGTGGATGAACTCTTTGTATAATTTCATCATCATAGCAGCTGCATCCTTCTCTTGCCTGAGCTGGGCAACCTCTTCTGTTTGAGGATGAAGAGTTGCTGGGATTTTTCACATCTTTCTTAATGCTGCCATATCAGCATCCCTCAGCTTCAGAATCTCTTGGACTGCCTTGACATCTTTAGGATCATGTCCAAGCTCTATTATGATTTCCTCCAGAGCTTTGATCCTATTGTCTTTAGCTTGAGAGGAATCCCTTTCCAGCTCAAGTTGTGTAGCGGTGTTATTCAGGCTATTTTGTAGCCTATAGTTTACCAGGGTTTTATCTGCCAATGTGGCATAGACCATCTCACCCGTTTGTTTGTGCAGCTCTATTTGATCCATTGGGTGGATGTCTTTGGATAGGACCTCCAGGTTGGTCATGATATAATCTGCAGCTGACTGTGGTTGCTGCACTGTTGGTGTAAAATGGCTCATGATCATTTTTCCTTCATGTGCATCATATGCAGACATGAGCCTTTGCTGGTTTGTAGGGGCCATTTTCAATAGGTGATTATATAGTTGCAGTTTTAAAGGTTCATTTCTGCTCTTGATATCCTTAAACTGCTGCTTAATGCTTTTCTCACCTTCCCTCCTTTGACTTGAGGAGCTTACTTCTCCTACTGCTGCCCTGTCTTGCTCCTGTTGGAAGGAGCTGGCTGAGGCCTCCATGCTGGGCAGGCCTATACTTGAAGTCTACCCCATTGGCATTTCCTCTTCAGAGAAAGGATTTAGTCTTTGCCTCTTCTCCCCTTGAGTTGGTGATGCAGTGAGGGGAGTCTCTCTGTCTCTTTTTCTGTTCACGTCCTCCCTTTGAGGGGTTTGGAGGACAGAGGAGTCAATCCTTGAATCTTGCCTGGGGGGTGCCATTTGTGCTGGCTGCTGCTGTGTGGCCATTGGAGGCTCTGCTGTCTGTTCCCCCTGTACCTATTGCTCTTTTTGTTGTTGTACCTGTTGGGGTGGCTGAACCTGTCCCTACTGTACTTGTTGCTCTTCCATGTCCTTCTCCTTGCCTTTGCTCTGAGCTTGGCTTGTGGTTTGGACTGCCTCTTGATGTGATGTATATGATGAGGCAGCTTCTCCTGCTTGAGGCTTTGCCAGAGCGAATACCTGTGCAGGAGATTCCAAGTCAGCCAATTTTAGAAGATGCCTTCTAGCTCTTTCATTCAGTTCTTCTTGTGTGACCGGTTCCTCCAGTGTGCCTCTTTTCCATTTTGGTTGGTTGGCAAATTTTTCAATGTGGGGCAAACTCACATGGTCATAGCTAGAAAGCTTATATTTGAGCCTTCTGAATGATATGGAATGATTAGGTTCATAGGGTTTCCAAAGGAAGCTGGTCTTCAGGCCAAGGCATTCTAGCTTTCTATCAGCTTCTTTCCAGCCTTCCCTTTTGTTCAAGACAAGGTGGCCCAATTGATTTTTCACCTTTAGTTGTGTCTTCTTGCCCTTGCCTGCAAAGTGTACCATATCAGCATTCCCAAATTGCCTGAAATATTCAAGGGCAAATAGTCTCATGGGAACATACTTTGGCAATCTGTATGGGGGTAACTCACACCCATATATTCTGATTACGGTGTAGTTTTGGTAAAAGTACCAATCCCCTATGCTGTACACCTTGGATAACTGCAGGATCCTCTGCATCTCATCAGTCAGTCTTAGAGGAGGCGAGCTTAGGAATAAAGACATGGCTAGGTGGATGAAGAGGTCTATGAATTCATAGTAGGTATATGGAGAGTAGGTTCTGCTATGAAACACTAAGGTCCAGTAAACTACTGACCTTGGATTTCCTTGTGCATCTGTTCTCTTAACAATGAAGGACAACTTCTCATGTTGATAATATAGAATGAGGTGGTAGATGTAGGAGGTGTATCTGAACACCTTCTCTCTTGACAGGTTCAAGAACTGCTCATGCATCTTATCTGATATGTATGTGGCATAATCATAATAAATTGGACTCTTGCCAGGGGAAAACATAGTCATCATCACTAGCACAGTTTCATCAATGAATTCAACTGATTTGTACCCCAAGATGGAACTGATCATGTCTGCAAGATCTACACCCAGTTGATTGAGGTAGGCATCAAAAATAGGAGGGTACAGCACAGTGTCAGAGTTTTTAATGAACAATTGGTTGAGCTTTATGATTTGTGCATCTGTTAGCATCTTAGCTCCTTGGTTTATTAAATCCAATAGAGACAAGGGGACCAATTTCTTCTGATTCTTGAACTGTAGCATCTCTCTAATGGCCTCAAGGGTCATGTAGAATACCACTGAGCCTGAAGGGTCAAGCACAGCTCTTTGAATGGGGTCATAGCAAATAGCACACAGATGAATTAGGTCAGGGAATTGGTTGACCTGAGGGAGCCTGAAAATTGGGAGGAAGGAATCCCAAATGCCTAGTATGTCTGTCCCATCCTCATGTTTGGCCTTAAGCTCATTCAACAGGTGGAGGTGGAACTTGCTTTTTGATGAGGAGTCCTCTGAGATTTGGTAGTCCAAGTCTGCCAAATCCTGCCACTCCAATTCTCTCTGAGGTGCATTTAAGGGAGCAACATTGAGGGAAACTGGTGCAACTGGAGTCTCCATGGTTACTTAGATTGTGTTTTGCAAATGAATTGCTGCTTCTTAGGCCGGAAGAGCACTGCCTGAGTGAAGAGGTAAATTGAGAAATGAAGGGTAACAGGGCAAGTCTGTAGTAATTGAAATATTGTTTTAGTCCATTGAGAGGGCAAATATTAGTCTTTAATAAACCTTTCTCAACAATTGAGTGCAGGTTCCGGGTTCTAGTTCACGACTGCGCGAACGAAAATGTAGGTTTTTCACTGAAATTTTAGTCCAAATGGGCTCGGCTGATGAATTTCGACCGTTAAATTTTCAAGAGGGAGCTGGGTGCAGGTAATCTTCTGGTGAATTATGTGTTTTCTGTGCTCTAAGAGATTTTTTGTTATTACAGAGAAAAACTAGGTTTGGAGAGGACTCGAATGGAGAAATACCTGGTAAATCGATGGGTCGGGTCACCAATGCAGGTGGGTAGGCGCGCGGAGGTCTCCTGGTCGATTCTGAGCAAGTTGGTGAAAAATGGTCGTAAAACGCATGCAGAGAGTGAAACAATAGTTTTTTTCCAAAAGTGCGAAAAGAATGCGAATTTCGGCAAAATATGGCTTTTTTGGGTCATTCGCGCCTTTTTTGGATGACGTCAGCATGACGTCACCCGGTGGGTCCGGGTTGGATGACGTCAGCATGAGGTCATCAGGTGACGTGGCGACCTATGACTGGTCCACGGGGGTGGTGAGGTGGCAGACAGATGGAGCGATGGTGGACAGGGCGCGCGGTCGTGGCGCTGACGCAGGCAGTGAGGGGGCGCTGACGTCGGCAGACAGGTGGCGCAATATCGGGCAGCCTCTGCTACGGAAAGGAGTCTGTCAGAGGGGGCTCCGATGCGATTTGGGGGCGACGCGTGGACCCGGCCTGATGTCAGCGTCTGACAGATATCGGACGAGATCGTCCGGACGTCGGGGCCGGTCCGATATCCACGTCAACAATCAGATGAAAAGGCCTCGATCGGACGATCGACGGACCATTGACTTGCACGGGTGATACGGTCATCGGGCGGGGATTAAAATAATATATTCCATGGTATTTGTGCCCGGCGGGACCCTTAGGAAATTTTAATGAATTTTCAATGGTTTGTAATGTATTTTTACAACGGTCGATAAAGCTCCGAAACTTTAGAAAAATGGGTTTTTGATGCAATTTCTTTTGCAAAGTCGCATATGCCTCGGAACTTTGGATAAATGGTTTTTTTCGCATATAAAGCTCACAAAGGCCTCCAAACTTAGGATAAGGCAATCAAAATGGGTTTTCAAGGTAATTTTGCCTTTTGGGTGGGTTAAAGGAGTGCAAAGGGTTTTTCCAAGGTTTTTAGGGCAAAATGAAGGGTTGGCTAGGTAGAATGAGTTTTGATGGAGACAAAAAGGTAAGGCTTGGGTTCTTGAGCTAACCAGGTGTTAATTCAATTTCCTTAGTAGTGAAACATATGGCTATATTGCCAAGGAGGGGATATTTATAGAATGCTTAGGGTTTATACACCATGGTGTTATAATAGTAGGGAAAGGGAAACATAGGGAGCTAGATAATAAAGGTTAGAGGTTAATATGGAGGGAGAAGGTGAATGAAGAGTGATATTA
>APFE031141945.1:0-14207 GCA_000404065.3 Pinus taeda | reverse complement strand
GAATGAATATTTTTGTTTATGAGTAGAGTCTTCTATATGCCTACTTTTCAATAAAAATCAACAAGAATTACACTAAGAGAAAGACTTCTCGGGATAGATTAGTTAATTATATTGTTGCATTTTAGAATAAATCTTTCATCATTTTCCATTAGATATTAGTAAATAAATCACTTATCCATCCCATTTATAAATCATTGGGAAACTGGTCCCATTATGTCTAGCCAGAGCCACCACACCAAACGGAAAAGGAGTTGCCTTTAAGGTCCAGACTAGGTGGTTTTCCTCGATGTTGATGCAACGATTTTCAAGGCATCAACACATCCTTACGTTTTGAAACACATAGTTTGTTCCATTAAACATGGGTGGCCTATTCGTAAATCATCCTTTCTCATTTTCGATGGTCCTTGATATTTATTCCAGTTGTTAAATTGATATGTAGTAACCTGAATCTGATAATAATTGTTAGGAAATAGGATAATACTAAGATAGGGGATGAGTTATTATTGAAGGAATTTTAAAAAATTTCCTTCACTTGTAATGATATTAGGGAACCATGAGATACTTTAGCAATTAACGCATATTAGCATGACAAGAGTTAATATAAATAACACAAAGGAACACTCAAATTCTTCAAACTTTTCTTCAATTCCTTCATAAGGCAAGCTATAACTTACTATTAAAAAATTATCTAGTTACAAAAAGGTTGAAGCCACTACTCCCTGATTTATCAGCTACAACTAAAAAGAGCTCCAACCCATAAATATTTACCAACACCTAATGGAAGTAGTTGTAACCTATGATCTAAAAGCTACAACTTGCTTGACCTCAATTATTCATATTTCATATAATTTTCACACTCAAATGAAGAAGGAAAATTCTTTACAAGATAAAACAATTTGTCCACCATCAAAACCACCTTCAACAATCTTTGATTACTGGTAATTCACCATCACCTCCTATAGCATCAGTCTAAGCCAACTCACACACTCCACAACGATCACTGATTCACTAAATCGATTTTTCTTATAATGAATTTTGACTAATAATTTTAGCTTCCTTGATTTTTAGTTAACTTGCACTTTAACCCTTGCATGAATCTCCTATTTTGTATTTATCTATATTTTCTCAAATTATTTGAATGCGTTCTCCAATTTTTCATTCGCTAATATGTTGTTCTAAGATCAATCTCTAAGTTTGTCTATAAATTTTTCTTATTCTAGCACTTTACATGTTTTAGCTATAATTTACTAAGTCTGGCACATCTCCAAGTTTTTCATAACTTCCAAATATGGTTCTTAACCCGTCCATCCCACCAATTTGTCCATTAATCCCCTAGTGCTTCATATATTGGCTCATTTTGGCCATAAGACCAAGGGTTGTGACTCTAGGCTTAGTCCCTAAGTTCATAGCCATAAACTTCATGCTCTCAATCATTATGTCTCATAAAACCATGTCTAGGCACTAAAGCATGTCCCTCAGCTCCTTCATCACAACGATCCTCTATTGCACCTTGAAATTCATTCCAGGGTGTGGCTTGCAAGATTACGTGTCTCGTGGGGCTTCCTTTCATCTTCTCTTATTGGTTGTTGCTGCTAAATTATCTTGGTCCAAAGGTCCTCCACCAAATTTAACTCTACAACCTTTGAATTTTGGGGGTCTTGTCTTTGACTAACCATAACTTGTGATCCAAGAGGCCATTTTCTGATTTCCACATACCATTGAAAATATATTTTAGATATCTTACCATCTAAGTGGATTCCATGTGACTTTGAGGTGTTATTTTTGCACTAAAAATTTCTTGAAAGTCGTTGTAACTTCTCCATCCATGTTGATCTCCAATCTTCTTATTGTGCCTAAAGCCTAATCACCTGTGTAATCATCGTTAATACCTTTGAAAACTTTTCCATATTTTCCATCGATGAATTCATATTTTTAATAATTTAATAGGCATAAAATATGTTATAATGTAAAATAGTGATTTTTCATGTAGGGGTATGACCATGTGTGGCACACTAGTGATGGCTATGATGACATGTTCCCCATGGGTCGGGTAGCACTATATGGACACCACGTGGATATCAACATGGGAGAGTGATGACATGTTGTATACAAGGCATGACACGTGGTAGGTGAAATCGTCTATGTTGGATGGTTAAAGCATCCATTTTTGTGTGACACATGACACTATCATAGGATGCCATGTGTAAGCATGACATAACTCTGACATTGACATGATATTAGCAAGGAGAAAGGGGGACATGTGAAGTGGATAGGTGGATGACATGGTGTGGAATGTGATAGGTAGCATGTGGTTCCATGTGGCTAGGATGTGATACGTAGAACCAGCATGGAGGTGACATGGCATGGGGCCATGTCATCATATACCATAGACTGAAAATGATGTTTACAATGTTTACATGTGTTCTAGTTTTTTGAACATCAACAAACAATATGCTTCATACCAACATGCATAATATTGGCATGACAAGGTAATAAGTGAATATGTTTATGTTTGATATAAATAATTGTTATGTGTGTATGACAACACTTAAAGAGAAACCATTACACAAGATATAAAATGATGGACAAAAACTTCATACAACCAAGAATGGACCAAGTCCACCATGAACAAGAAAATAAAATCTCCTCTGATAGAATAGAAATCATCAAGAATATGAAAGCTGAGTTGAAGAGTTGCAAGGTAGAGAATTAAAAGCTCATTAGAAGACAAGAAGATTCGACAAGGCTAAACACAATATTGCTACAAAATTTGTCATTCATGCAAGGATTTTTGAATTATGCATCACCCTCTTGAGATATAGAAGAATGTCATGTAAATAAGGCTACGAAGAAACCTCAAAAGCATGCAAATGAAAGAAATCCACTTTTATGTTGGAACTATGGAGAGGCACATCTAAGGAAGGAATGTACCAACATACAATGAAAGAGGAATAATTCATGGGAACCACAAGCACATGAAATAGCAAACAATAATACTAAATGAATTGACTTGAAGAAGAAGGGAAATGAGGGAGCATTCCTTAAATCTCTCTGAAATGGTAAAATGTCCCTTCTTCAACTATTTAGAGGGGCATTGAAATTGTTATGTTGTTATAAACCTCGAGCAAGACTCTCGATAAAATTTTGTGCTATGTTGGTGAAGAACACTCTAAAATTCAAAACATAAAGGATTGAGTTTGTTGGGAAATATATATGTTGTGAAAATAATTTTTTTACATGTATTTTTATTATCGTGACTACAAATTTTCTTATTGTTTTTGTTATTTGACTTTCAGCATGGCCATTTTGCTTCCTGTTGTTTTCATTTTTTGCTATGTGGTTTTTCTCTATTTTTCATTTCTTTCTTCCTGACTTTTTGTGGTTTGGTATTGGTTGGGTGTTGGGTGTGGGAAAGGAAAGAAAAAGGGCTTATGGAAAAGAGATAAATAAAATCCAATAGGAAGTGAAAGGCCCTGATTAAATTCTCTAGCTAGGTTCACATGAACAAAATAGATAGTGACATCAAAAATACGAAAATAGCATAAAAGGAAAGTTTTCCTAATCTTAACATTGTATGGCATACGTATGTGCTACATTTTATGAATATGTTAATGATGAAATGAATATATATGATTCCATTCCAATTAACAAATCATTTTTTAAGGACCATTCTAGTGGAAGGATGATTAAGTAAAGTTCTTAAAAAGTTTGATGATGATGTGAATGGTATGTTTGTGATGACATGACGATGTTGTCCAATAAGATCCCCTATCATTTAAGGGATCCATCAAACAAGTATAAACTCTCAATGTTAATTATTATTATACTCATGTGCTTATGGTATTTTATGTGCCCACGTTTATATTATTTTTATGAAAAGGAAATGTTGAATACTATATCAGCAAGTACAATAAAAACTAACTAGATTCCTTAGTCAAATCATGATGAACACACGGGCGCTTCACTCAATGAACCTTTGTCCTATCATGTGCGTTCATCGCATATTAAACAATATCCTTAATTTGACTACATATTGGAAAATACCCCTAAAAATCACATTATTTAATCCCCTACCAATACAAACCCAATACACCTTCCCAATTTAAAAATCCCTACTTCCACTAGATATTGTAGGTATCCATTTTTTCATTAACATTTTTTATACCTCTTTATATTTTTTCATTAATGTTGAACTCCATTTTTTATACCTTCCAATATAAAAACCTGTTACCCCCTATATATCCCCCAGTATATTATGCCATTTTTTCCTCAATATATATCCCCCAATATGAAACCATGTGGTATGGTATTTCACCCCTAGTGGAGCCCCCGTGGATGCACATATGTCACTGAATGTTGGCTTGGGGCTGAGAAACCACTCAGTGCATATAGTTTGGCTATTACCACCACTAAAGTGCTAGATAGCCACTTATATACTTTCTAAATAATAACGCCTTCTATATTGGAGGTATTATGATACTGAAGGTGTGAGGATGTTGGAGGTGTGGTGGTATATAGTAATCCTATCGACAGAAGACTACCTTGAAGGTAGTTCCCGCACTTACTAGGAGGGGAGAGAGAGGGGAGGGGATATTATTGGTACCTATATTAAAATACTGCATGCAGTAGTAGATCCACCATTGAGTGCTTCCCCTAGTGTTTATATTACATAGTGAAGTTGGACTTAATGATGGACTTGTATGAAAAGTCTGGATTGAGTCATATATCCGCTAATCAGTGCTTCCCTTGATGGTGAAACTACTTAGTGAGTTTGATTTGATGAAGAAGTTGGATAGACTGTGTGGAGCATATGCAACACTGAGTGCATGTGTCAATTGATAAACCACATAGTGTAGAAGAAAAGAAGAATCCATAGAGATGAGTACCAATTATCAATTTAAAGAAATGCACATTTAAGTTATGATTTGATTTGTTTTAAATATTTTACGAATTATCTCATTAGAATTAGGTTCTTTTGATGTATCTGAACTACTAAACATCAATAAAAAAATACATGTTGATGAATGCGAAAGCAAAAAAAAAAAAACATCATAATCATGATATCAAAGTGAACAACATTACCATAATAGATTTAAAGAACTCAAGAACTAGGCCATTGCAACGATGTTGGAAACATATTATATGCATTGATTTCCATATGAGATGCCAAGACTAATATGATTTTTGCATTAAACAAGGAGAGAGATATGCCTTGGCTATGAAAACTCTTCCTGTGCAAGGAAGCCTTGTGATGGGATGAATCACTTGAGAGATGAGGGAAGAAAAGAAGGGGATACTTGAACTCAGAAGGTGTGTGACTGCAAGGAAGAGGAAACCAAAGAAAATTGGTTTCAAAAATTTCATTTACATACTCAATGGTATCAAGAAAATCCTTGAATCACTTAAGGATACTAAGTAAGGGCATCATGGAGTAACATGCTAACACGCGGGCCAAATATACCTTGGTGGAATTATAAAATAGTTCAAGATTTAATAAAATTTGGAGGATTAATGAAACCATGTCTTAATTAAATTGATTATGGTTTAAAAATCATGATTAACACTAATATGCATCATGGCTACCCCACAAAGTGATATGTATTGTATGATATGGAGATAGGGAACTAAGGATGGAAATTTTAGGATAAGAATATCCATATTATCTGATGTGAATATTCACATAGCACTATGTCATTTCACCCTTGGTAGGTAGCATGTGATGGCTCAAGAAATGTGGACAAAAGATGTGGGATGGAGTCTCCCCCATCACTTATCATGGAATTTTCCATCGAGATGCACTAGATTGTCTTAAGGATTAGTTGTGCCATGAAGATAGAACAATAATATTTTAGTTCTGTAGAATAGAAAAATGGATTTGGTGATTAAAAGTGAACTCATGTCGTGGGAATCAAATCTATTATGATGTAAAATATTAGTTTTTCAAGTAGGGGTATGGATCTATGGTATCCCTTGGAAATGGTTGAGGTGGTAGGTGACATGTAGGATGTGAAAGGTCATGTGGATGCCATGTTTATGGTTACATGGGAGATTTCTCACATGGCACCTACAAGATGTGACACATGGAAGGTGGAATTGTCTATGTTTAATGGCTAAATGATCGTTTTTTGGGTGACACGTGGTATTTTCATAAGATTCCATGTGGTAGAGTGACATAACCTTGACATCATCCTGATGTTAGAAAGGAGAAAAGGAGATAGGTGATGTGGATAGGTTGATGATGTGGCATGGAACATGGAAGGTGGCATGTGGGCCATGTCACCTGATTGTGATACATGGCACTAATGTTGAGTTGCCATGGCCCGAGGGCATGTCATTGTGTACAAATAACCAGTAACAATATTTGTATTTTTTATTATAAGGAGAGTGGTGGTAGATGGAAGTCGTAGAATGAGAATTTTTATTGGGAATTAACATCAATAATTGTTGTCACACTATAGAGATTAAAAAGGGTATTTCTCAATGATGGCATGATGGCATGATGACACAGGACATGATAACATGGTGAATCCATGATGGATTATGAGCTATGTAAAAACACACCCTTACACTTAGGAATGATTTTACTAAGATAACCCAAAATCCCTAGTACAGATAGGGAAATTGGGTAATTTGTTTTCACTTTCTTCAAATTTTCTAGAACTCAACTTGGGTATTATCATCACACTTGTCTCAGAAATTATTTTCTAGTGATATGAATTTTGTCGCAATAAGACTCTAGCATTGTACTTTATGACATTTTAAAGTCACAATAGATCAAAGGTACCACCTCACTTTTCCTACCACGTGGCAGTCACCTGGTCTCCACATGGTATATCACTATACAAACACATGGAAGAGGCTCTTTAAAATGTAGTGCTACTCAAACAATTGGTATGCCTCGATACCATGTACCTTACATTACCTTCCAACATCACATGTCATCGCATTGTCCACATACACACACACACACACACACACACACAAAAATATTTATTTATATAAATATATAAAATTATGTCGCATTTATGCCTTGACTAGAAACACTCCTATATATTTACCCTCAGCCTCCCATTTATCAATCCTCTACCATCTGATGTCCCATGACAAGAATTCAAATCAATGGCCACAATTAAAGTATGAGTCACCCTTCCCTTACTAATGTCACAAAGGTAAGGCACCACTAGTTTCTTGGTCATTGATTTCCCATGATTCAATAAACAACTATTATTAAAGCAAGACTCCCCATGCCCCTTGTTGATGTTAAAGGGGAGGAGGCCTCTCTATTTTCCTGACTATTGATTTTAAAAATGGATCTTTTTTTTCATTAAGAACTCGTGCTCCCACTTCCCTTGATTGTCATAAGTTCCACGAGGCCCCACACTTGGTTATGACACTTGGCCATATGTATGACAAGGGTCATGTCCCCTCACCCAGAGCCTTGGTGGTTCTTCCCCTTTCCACCATAGCTCTATTATGTTCTCCCACCTAGTTATGTACGTAGTCATATGTCCACATGCTAATCATGATGAATTACTACACACCTATCACACCTTAGGGTTTTACCTTAGCACCCAAACCCCTAGCACCTTTGATAGGTCACATGCCCTGCTATGTAATCGAGGGTTATCCCCAAAATATCAATCACCAAGTCACTGCATAATAGAAGATTTTGATATATATATATATATATAGATATACATACCAATTTTTAGCGATGGCATTACTAAGATTTGACTTCAAGATTATACACACACACATTTATACCTACGCCTTGGGTGTATGACCTTAGTGTTATTCCTGGCACTCTGTATAACTAGTTACACAAGCTTGTAGATATTGCATAGGATAAATTATCAAATTTAGCTTCTCAGCTTCATAAGCACCCTATAGCTTAAAATAATAGTTAGTCACAACCTATATCCAATTTAGGAGAATACATATTATAGAGACGCACTCAGTCCTCATTAAACTATTAAACATAACCTCATGATCTTCTTAATAACTTCAGTAAAATTCATACTTTCCAACAGAACAATTATATGTATATAAATCAAAAGACACATGCGTGTGTATTTATGTTCTCATTCAAACTTTACAATGTCATTGCAATTACACAACCCCTACCTAGTAGTCACTTTCGAAAAATTCTCATAAATTTGCAAAACTAGAACATGTGTACTTTCTAGGACAAGGATTACGTAAAATTTATGCATGGAAGAATTCAATAGTATGTATATATTCATACATGTATATATGTGTTCATATACAACTATATATTATAGGTATCTAGACATTCAATGACCCTGGGCAACTCCTATAGCCACACATAGTTGCTTAGTCAGTATGGATAATATTTTGTTTACCAGACATTATAAGAATACTACCATATTGCACAATAGGTGAACTCAACATTTAGACCATATTTAGAGATATGTTAATGTCTTTTGATTGCACATGAAGTGAAATAGTGCATGAGCACACATTCATAATCATTTACCATGCCCTTATCACCATTTGAGAATAGGCAGACCATCAGTAATCCATCCACATAGGATAAACAATCTTCACACATTCAAATGGCATGTTATTATCTCAACATTTAATAATTGTAACTCAAGTTGTTAAACCTTCCCTCAATACTTATTTACACCAACTAAATACTGTATTTATGATCTAGGTGGATCCCCGATGGCTCAAAAATCAATTTCCTTGAATTATTTTGAAACTCAAATCATATTTAATAGCTCGCAACAAGTAATCCAATGGAAAAAACAATGCCTCAATCTGAGTTCTTATGCAAAAGTTACGCCCAGTCAAAGTTCTTTCCAAACTAAGAAAAATGAAAAAATTAACAGAGCACTTGATAAATGTGGAGCAATGCCAATTTAGCAATCCAGCAAAATCAATAGCCAAATTTGGAGAAGCGAGTTAGATGGAGTTAAATTTAGCAACACTCCTAATTATGGCAACACCCTGCCATTATTGGAGGTATAAAAAAGGCCCAATATATTGGGGCCACATGGACCAATCAAATGGTACCATGTGGCATCCAATGGGCAGTCAAATTTGCCTCTAGGCTGAACAAAATTGGTAGTAGTTAGTTCAACAGTTATGGAGGACTTGGATAGTTTATCGATGGTTTGAACTCCAAGTATATTTGGTGGATTTTGTTACAACGACGGTCAAACAAAATGTTGATGGGCCACCAAACTTGGCAGCTTCACCAATCGCAGCCAAACCATTTTTAATGGACTGTCACATTAATTGTCCTCATTTTGTTTTAAGCTTTGGTTTTAAATGTCGAGATTGGAAGAGATTCCAATGTTATGGCTGGTTCAACATCCAAAAACTGGCGGTTTGGATGAATTCCAATGGAGGACTTAGTTATATAAATGACCAAATAACAAAAATAATGGGAGGTTAATTGTATTATAGGTGGTGATTTTTATAAATTTGGTGGTAACAAACAAATATGTTATTGATGTCAAACGATTTATAAAGCAATGGTTTACATGGTGGTTCATGGAAACTGGCAGTTATCGGTTACGATTCCAACGGAAACAACAAAATTGACATATTTAAACCAATGAAAATACACATAACTACAGTTGACACATGATGGTTCGAATTTGGTTGCAAAACCAAATTAAGTGGACAATGTGGTGGATAGTTTGGCTCTTAAAGTGTTTTTCAAAATATATATTATATGTGTGGTATTTACGATGACGTTTTTTAAAATACTATATTATGTTTAAAAATGGGAGTCACGAGCATTTGAATGTCATGCCCCAATAACCAATGACTTCATTGAACTATGCCAACTATAATTATGCATACTGATGGGATGTTGGTAAGTCTGTCAGTGTGTTTCATATTAAACAACCAGTCAAATCATTCTCCATAGGATGGAAAAAATGTGGAGCACACAGAATAGTGCCATCTAAATTCAGAGTGAGGAAACATGATAGGGGAAGAACCCTGATGTAGGTGGAACATTAGACGAATGCTTCTCGAGATAAATTTTAGGGAATATTTTGTAGCAATATTCCTAGAATATTCTTTTTAAATGCTATGAGGAATATTAAAGATTCCCTTGGGGGTCTAAGGGTGATAGTGGTAGAATATAGCCAAGTATATACTAATTTTAAACATAGGTTTTCAAGGATCACAATGGTGTAGTTTGTTTTTGCATCTGAGCAGTGGATTTCAAGGGTAATGGTAGAAACAATAATTCTTCATTAATTGTTTGGCACAAATTTCAAGAAATCAATGCGCGTTTTAGAAGTAGTTGATGTTTACAATAAAAAGTATCAGGAGGATCAGATGGACCTACTAGTGTTGTGATTATTGTGTTTTGAGCAAATGAATTTCAAGTCCTTCCCAAGAATGGAGATAAAATGATGTATTTTTCCATGTACTCTTTTTCATTTTTGCTGAGAAGAATGAGGTAGCCTCCCCACTATTGAAATAGGGCCCAAAAATATATTCGACATTGGAGGAACTCTATTATCAAACTTTTATGTGCATTTCATTTATCATCTCCTTTATGTTGTTTCTTCTTTAAGTATTTGCGCATATGGTTTTTACATGCTCTTCCGTGCAATTTTGTTAACATCATCTAAAGAAAATATCTTGGATAATGTTGGCATCAGAGGAATATCAGATCATGTTTGGTATCAAAGTGGTCTTCTTTCTTATGTGAATTACGAGTGTGAATGATAACTAGAGATTGAACATGAAACATGAAGAAGGAAAATGGAGAATGACAAAGATTTCCATCAATATTTCTTCAAGATAATAGACATGGTAGATAAATTATTTTCATATTATGAGAAGATAATAGCAAAGAAGGAAGAGAAGAAGAAATCTAATGTATAGGATGATGCTTCAATAAATTAATGAGAATCTCCATCTCCATATTTAAGTGAATTTTATTCTTTTTCATCTTCTTCTCATCATTCAAATCATCATCACTAGAGAATTCAAGAAGAAAATGTTGAATTTAGTGGACTAATACAAGAATCAGAAGAGGATAAACAAAGATTGCAATGTAAGATACAAGCCATAGAATAGGCCTTGGAAAAGTTGTAGTGTAATGGAGGCTTAGCGATGCCATCCTCACCTACTCTAGAATTAACAATTGAGGTCAAATATGTCAATGATTCTTCAGTTTCATGTTCTCATTATGATGATGATTTTGGTTCATTTGAAGTACACTCCAAATTCATAGAATAAAGGGAGTTTGAATTAATGTAAGCTAAGGCTACATCTCCACATTCCAGCCATCGTGGTTTTAGGTCATCTCCAAAGGGAGGTGGGCTTAAAAGAATGAGCCAAGTCAAGTTTGTCTTGCCATAGTTGCATCAAATATAACCATTCAAGGAAGAAGGTCAAGAAATTTTGGAGGAATAAAAATCATTGCAACTATTGCAACAAGGGTGGACATCAAAAAGCCCCATGTTGGAATCTCCTTCTAAAGATATGCCCAAATAAGGACTGAGAACATATGAAAGCACCTGTGAAGGATGTGACCAATGAAGTAGCTCAACAATAAAGTCTCTAATGGGAAGAAATCCCATTATCCTGGTTAGGTAAGAGATGGGTAGACTTTTTAAGTAGCTGAGCATGACCACCATTGTAAATCACATGTTACAAAAAACTTGTAAAAGTAATGAAATGTATAACATCACTTATGAATGAAACATGGTGATATTTTGGCCTTTTAGTTGGATAGAAAAGGATATGGTTTATGTTGTAAAACTTGACCATGAGTGTGTTATAAACTCTTGGCAAGTATGGTCTTGTTTGGAATCTTACAAGTTGGATGTGTATTGGTAGCTACAAATTTACATATGGATATAGGTGTCAGTTTCATGATTCCCAGTTCCAAAGTACAAAGGTGAAGGAAAAGGAAGATGGTCTATAAGAGAAATTTATTATGAAGATCAAGTTTGAAGTATTATTTATACTTTTGGAGAACAAAAAGTCCTTTACTAGGGAGGAATGATCCAAGTGGATCCTTGATGGCTCAAACATAAATGTCCTCAGATCATTGTGAAACTAGGATTAGATTGATGAGCACACCATAAGGAATCCAATAACCCAAATGATGGCTCAATCCAAGTTCGTATGTGAAAGTTACACCCAACCAAAATTCTGGTCAAACTAGGAAAAAGTAATAGCTTTAATAGAATTCCAAATAAATTTGGAGCAACGACAATTTAACATTTCAGCCAAATCAGTAGATAAAGTTCACAAACCTTAGATAAATTTGGTGAAAGGGAGTTAGCCAGAGTTAAAGTTAGTGACACCACCAAATATGATATCACCTTGCCAAAGTTGGAGGTATAAAAGCGGCCCAATCAAATGGCGCAACATGACACCCAATGGGCAGCCAAATTGGCCCTCGAGCCGACCAAACTTGGCAGTAATTAGTTGAAATTTTATGGCATACTTGGATAGTTTGTCAGTGTTTTGAGATCCAAACATATTCATTGGATTTTGTTACAATGGAAGTCAAGCAAAACATTGGCAGGACGCCAACACATGGTGAAACTGCCAACCTTGACCCAATCATATTCAAAGGTAAAACAAGCAATTAGGGGTTATCTACAAAGAAAAACAAGCATTCCACATAGCCATCATGCTAATATAAAAAAACTACATGAAGAAAGGTGCACATGGGGATCCTTCGTTTTGGAAGATCCAACCAGGGTCCAAACCCTCTTGGAGTTCCTTTTGATCCTTCAACCTGCAAAACAATCATTTCCAAAAAGCACAACAGTATATTGACCAAGCATCATAAAGAAATCATCTTCATTGCATATTGAAAGGTAGTTAGTTATACAATTAAAACAACCATTCATATGTGAATCATAACATTGATATCATAAACATGAAGAAGATTTATATCAAGAACAAGACAAGTGTTTCTTTCGTTATAGATAACTAAAGTACAGAAAGGAATGATTTCACCTGAGTCTTCCTTTTGCAGGCTCCAACTGGAACCATCCCCTGGATTTGTCCAGACTCGAGCCTTCAACAAACTCCTTCCATGACTTACTTCAATATATCTCAACTAATGGAAAGAGAGAAGTTTTTGTATCTCAAGCCAAGTATGCCAATGAGATCCTCAAGCAATTCCATATGGAGAAGTGCAAACCCATGCAGACTCCTCTAGCTAGAAACTGGAGGAAGAGTATGCTACTTCAAGTGAGGTAATAGTTGCTACTGTTTATTAGCAGTTGGTGGGTTCACTTATGTATCTGGTGAATGCACGACCAAACTTATGCTTTGCGGTGAAATAGCTGAGTCAAGCTATGGTTCAGCCTACCAAGCTCATTTGGAAGGTAGAAAAGCATGTGCTGAGAAACCTCAGAGGCACATCTCAGTTTGGATTGTAGTATAGACAGACAGAGGGAGTGAAGCTTCAGTGCTTCACAAATGCGGATTGGGCAGGGAGTCCATCAGATAGGAAGAGCACTTCTGGAGGAATCTTCAACCTTGGTTTAACTACAGTTTCATCGTACAATAGGAAATAGAGATCAGTTTCACTTAGCTCAGCAAAGGCTGAATACATGGCTACTAGTCAGGCTGCATGTGAGGCCATTTGGATGCGGGAGATTCTAGTGGGATTTTTTGGTTAGAGGTTAGATCCTACAGTGAACTACTGCAACAATCAGAGTTGCATCAAACTCTTTGAGGATCTAGTTTTTCATGATAGGTCCAAGCACATTGATATCCGATATCACCATATTCAAGACTGTGTGGTCAAGAGGATCATGTTGTTGTTGTATGTTTCAACCAAGGAATAGTATTTAGATATTTAGACAAAGGCATTGTCAAAATGCAAGTTCGAGTTCCATAGAGACAGGATTGGGGTTACTGATAATCCCCTTCTTGTTGAGAGGCAGTATTGAAGATAGCAACAAGAAATGCTAAAAATAGCACTGCTATAATTAGCAGTTCAGCCAGTGTTGAACTTAGCAACAATGGATGAAAATTGAAAGTGCTAAAAATAGCTTTTCTATAAATAGAATTTCGGGATCCCTTCTTATTTTAGTCAGTCCCTAAGCTATAATAGGAAGTAAAATTCGAATTTGAACTTAACAACTATTTGAAAATAAATAAATTAATTCACCATGAGTTAATTAGTTGTGAAAAATCAAACATGAAGTCTATGTGAGGACATGCAACAGTTTCTCCAT
>APFE031141931.1:0-12920 GCA_000404065.3 Pinus taeda | reverse complement strand
ACCAATTCCCATTGTATGTAATAATACAAGTGCTATATGTATGTCAAAGAACCATGTTCTTCACTTAAAAACCAACTATATACCTATCAAGTATTATTTTCTTAGAGAATAGGTGACTGATCAGATTGTGAGGATGGAATATATATCAACAAAAGAACAAATAAGTAATATATTCACCAAGCCTCTTGCAAGAGAAACTCTTGAATACTTAATCCAGAAGTTGGGAGTGGTATCTCTCTCATTTCTTCAATGGAACCCCTTTAGGATAGAGGGGAAGAGAGTAGTTGTTCATTTTCGTTGGAATAGTTGCATGCCAGGAGGTCAAAGAGAAGAAAATGAAATAAGCTCAAGGGGAGTTGTGAGATCATCAATAGTAGCATGTACTCAGGGGGATTTTTTTATCCACGAAAGATAATGGAATGGAAAATTTGATGCCTTACATGTTTTATCTTTGTTACATTGATATATTCAAGAGGAAGATTTTTTTCTTTTAGAACAGCCATTAGTATGTTAGCTTATTAGTACAATAGTATAGAAACCACAAGAAAGCTTACGCAATTGGTATAACAACAGTCGATTTGGTATCAATGTTTAGAATACTTGCATCATTGGAAATAGAATACAGCTAGGTTCACACCTTACCATTGATGTCAAAGGGGGAGAGTGAGTAGACATTGGAGTAGCCTAGCATTATTAGGGAGAGTAAGTAGACATTGGATCAAAGATTAGCTTCAACATCCAGACAGGGGGGATCAAGCCCAAATCCATCAATGACTGAAAATATCTAATGTTGTTGCCATCAATGCCAAAGGGAGGGATTATTGAAGGTGTTGTCAATGATGTCAACCACAGGGTCACAAATTCCAAGCTTGTTGAAGGTGTTATCATTGATGTCAACCTTAGGGTCACAAATGTGAAGCATAGGGGAAGCCAAACCAAGGTCGAGAAACTAAGGTCAAATAGGACAACAGTGTTGAGCAGGGAAATAATCTCATTAGATAGATGGATTAGAAACACATCAAATTATCCTACATAGTAAGCAAAGTATGTTCGAGAAACCAAAACAGATCAAGCATAGTGCATTTACACTCAAGTGATTAAGTAAATGGAATGGGCGCCAAAAGAAAAATTGATGGCCACGATTCATCACCACCAGCAAGATCAATGACTCTCAGATGATCATGCAGAGTAAGCGGAAATTAGGTTTGGAAAACCGCAGTGGAGCAAGTACAATGTCTTTACACAATAGGTGGTCAAGTAAATGGCGCAGGTGTTCAATGAAAAATCAATGGCCACGATTCATCACCACCAGCAATATCAACAAATCTAATTGATATCGTGTTCGCAACATGCGTAAAATTTATGGATGGTATAGCACATGCTGGATCTAACGATTAACAATGACTTGATCAAACGACTTTACATTGGGATTTCTTCATCTATGAAATTTATGGTAGTAAAGAGCATGATGGATCCAACAGTTGGGATTGTGTAGATCCAGCAGTCCATATCCATATCGGGCTCACACATGAGCAGTCATTAACATATGAAGAACTCACCCGACTTGGTATCCAGATGGATGACGTGGCATAGATGATGGTGTGGCATCATGTGAGAGTGACATGTGGTATGCATTTTGACATTTTTGGGTGTCCAATTGGACTGGTGGCAAGTGACATGTGGCAGTGTACTGAATTGGTAGATGACATAGAAAAGATGACTTAGCAACAAGGACCACATGGCATATTCTAATTGGTCCACAGAGCATCGACGTTGTAGACTTTAAGGTCTTTGGATTTGCACCATTGTAATGGTTTGGCAAAGGTTTTCCAGTGTATTTCAATAATGGCAAAAACATCACTAAAGCAAGAAAATGCACCAAAAATAGCATAACGATTAAATTCTACTAGGGGCATTATCAAGTTATCTAGATATTTGGGAGTGTGCAAAGTCATTTGGGAATCTAGGATCTAATCGTTATTGAGTGTAAGTGTTATCAAAGTACCTAGACACCGGATATCTTAGAGAATGCACTTGAAGGCATGATTCCAACCCCAGGTCATGAAAAGCCCATTTCTTAGCACTTAATACTGAAGAAAAGATAAGAGGGACATCCAGAATCTTCTCGTTGTAATGTGTAGATACAAAGAAAACACCTGAATGCAAAATACCCTATTTAAAGGATTATCGATTGGTATGATTCTATAGTTATAGGAAGAAAAACACTAAATAAAATGGAGCTTTAGCACTACATGCCATTGATGAATACAGACACAGTAAAAGAGCTTAGCATAGTGTTGAACGTGAATTATGCATAAAAACATGAGATGGGTATAATCAATGTGGATATTGCTGCAAATAGTGAGTGCATTGATTCAAGGAAGTTGAACTAGTTGTCACGAGAGGAGTTTAGTTGTAGAATGTGAACATGAGAAAACTAGAAGAATACTACATGTGAACAAAATGTGACATGTTAAACTAGTCAAGAAGAAGGTTTTGTGGCCTAGTTAAGTTGCAATACCATGGATCGCTACCCATGGTAAAGAAAGGCAATGATCTATAAATACTGAGAAAAAAAAAAAACATTAAGGGTTGAACTTGTGGATATAAGAAGATGGTAATTATTTGAATAGAATAGCATAAACAAGAAACTAACCAAGAGAAGAAGGATTGGAAGAACCCATTACGTTAAAGAGAGGAGATACGAGATAGAGGTTTAGAGGATCGCTAAGCAAAAATTAAGCATGCATGGCTGAAATTTGGAGTTGTTGAGATAAGAGAATTGGCTAATATGAAGAGATGCAGAAATACTAGAGCATAATTGAATAGCTAAGATTAAAACTGAACCAAAGGAAGAGAGAAAACATATCAGAGACTAAATATTGTTCCCTATGTAAAACTTTAATAAAAAATCCTATGGATCTGAGATTCAAAATGTATGGAAGAGGAACCTGAGTGGTCGAAGCAATTTGGTGCTTGCAGATCAAGGGACTAGAGTCTCCTTTGGGTTGGTTCCAATAAATATCATGGATTTGGTGCCTCCAATAACTTGATGCCTACAAACTAGTGGGAGTTGGTGCTTCTAGCAAGTGGGTGCCTACAAAACCTAATGTAAACTAAATTTGGTGCTTGCATATACATTATTATCAAAAGATTTTTTGTGGTTTTCTCTCAAATGGGTTTTCACGTAAATATCCTACGTGCAAACTCTATGTGGCTGGTGCATTAGTTTTTTGATTGAATGTGTTTTGTCGGCTAAATAATTGTTAAAAATTATATAATATTGATTCATCCCCCCTCTAAGTATTTATCTTGGTTTCCAACCATTTGTCTCAAAGTAGGTTCCTTCAGCAGCAGTTTAACAACTAGAAGGTAGATCTAGATATGAAACATGGCTAGTCAGGATGGAAATCTCACTAACAAAGTTCCTCTTTTCACCAAAACGAATTATGTGTTTTGGTAGGTAAGAATGATGGCTTGTTTAATGTCCTTTGTTGCAGAGATATGGGATGCAACCTTGAATGGACATGAAAATGAAAATGTATTGCTTGACAGAGATGATAGGCTCAAACTATTTATAATGTTAAAGCAATGAATGCAGTCCTAAGTGGATTGTCAGAATCTGAATATGTTAAATTCATGAGTTGTAGCACTACCAAAGATATGTGGGATAAGTTGCAAAATTTCTATGAAGGTGATAGCAAGGTAAATAAGACTAAACTCCAAGTTTATAGAATGCAATTTTAATCACTGAAAATGAATGAGGACAAGGACATAGCGAAACTCTTTTGTCATGTAGATGAAATAGTTAAGAGTATAAGAGTTCTTTGATGAAACAGTGAATGATTCCATAGTAGTTCAAAATGTGTTAAGATCTATTCTTGCTAAATTCAATTCCAATGTATCAAATATTGAGGAGATGCAAGCTCTCAACGCTTTTACAATGGATCAACTACATGGAACATTAACTTCCTATGAAATGAGAACTACAAAAGAAAAAGTTACGTAAAGGGAAGCAGTGTTCAAAGCTGATGAGAAAACCAAATAAGATCAAGAAGACTCGAGCTATCGTTCTAATCAAGAAGAAGCCAAATTTGTCAAAAGATTAAAGAGAGAGTTTGAAAAATACAAAGGTAAGTTTCCTTTCAAATGTTTCAATTGTGGAAAAGTTGGCCACTGTGCATCTAAATGCCCACATAAGAAATAAAATAATGAATATGAAAATAAAGGAAAGTAAAGGATAAGTATAGGAGATTCAAGAAGGGAAAAAAATTAAGAAGAAGAGCTTATATACTTAGGAGAACAATAGCTCATCATAGGATGAGGATGAGCAGCCTTCTTATGAAGAGAGAACAAATGATTTCATGCTCATGGCTATAGAAACCCAACATGAAGGGCAATATGATTATGAACTAAATGAAGAAGTTGTAGTAAGTCTAGAAGGAGAACTAGTCAGTGCCTTAGAAGAAATACGTAAGATCGGGAAGAAAAACACGAAGCAGTCTGGCTAAAATATAGAGTTGTTGTCATAAGAGAATTGGCAAATCTGAAAAAATGCAAAAAAGACCAGAGTAAAACTAGATAGTTGAGATCAAATCTGAGCCAAAGGAAGAGAGAGCATATTAGAGACTAAAGATTGCACCCTGTGTAAAACTTTAATCAAAAATCCTATGGATCTGAGTTTGAAAATGTATGAAAAAGGGATTTGAGTTGTTGAAGCAAGTTAGTGCTTGCAAATCAGAGGACAGGAGTCTCCTTTAAGTTGGTGCCTGTAAAGATCAAAGGTTGGGTTCCTCTAGTAAGTTGGTGTCTGCAAGCTAGTGGGACTTGGTGCTTCCAACAAATGAGTGCTTGCGAACAAAAAGGGGTTGGTGACTACAAAATCTAATGTAAACTAAAGTTGGTGCTTGCATTTACATTATAACCAAAATAAGTTTTGTGGTTTTCTTCCAAATGGGTTTCCATGTAAATATCATGTGTTCACTCTCTATGTGATTGGTGCATTAGTTTTCTGATTGAATGTGTTTGATAAGCTAAATAATTGTTAATATATATATATATATATTATATATATATATATATATATATTATATATATATATATATATATATATAATTGATTCATTGCCCCTGCTAGCTTCCCCTCCCTGCTCCCTCTCAATATTATCATAGTTTCCTGCAAACATGTCCAAATACCTTCGGGTCTTTGAGGACCCAACATGAAGCTTTCTTACTAATTGTAACCCAAAGTAAGGGTGTGGAGCGCAAGATAGAGCCTAAGCAATAAGACAATATCCTAAATGGGTGCCTTAGATAGTGTAGCAAAGTCAAACTGGCAACGAAAGACAAGGCCTTGAAGAGAAGGCAATTATTGATCTAGATTGTCATTGATGTCAATATGGCAATATTCCAGGATACTAAATGATGATATGAAGCCAAGGAGAAGCAAAGCATATCCGTGAAGAAACAGGAGCAAATCCATTAGGGAAGCCATTGGAAAGACATTGGAAGACATCAGAAGTCATAGGAGCTATCAGAGCATAGAATATCAGAGCAAAGCAGAGCTATCAGAGCAAAGCAGAGATATCAGAGCAGAGAAATATCAAAGGAGTTAACATAACGGAGGAGTATTGCAGAATATCAAAGCAGAGATTATCAGAAGCCATCATGAAGCCAAAGCGTAAGAGGAAGAGATCATTGGAAGCCAAGAGAAGCAAAGAGGAACACATCAGCGGAGGTGCATAAACAGTGTTAACGGAGGAGTTAATAGTAATATCGAAGAAACAACGGAGGAGCATAAACAGAGTTATCAGAGCTCACAAGAAGATAAGCCACAAAGAGCACAGTTATCGGAAGAGCGAGGTTTAAGCCTGTTGATAACTCGTGTGCTAGTTGAAGACCCGCAGGCCGTAGATTTGATGACCTCGTATATCCAATGGATATTGGGTCACAACATGATCGGACATTAATCTCAAGAACGGACCCGAACTTTTATAGATTAAGGATTTATAATCCTTATCGGCTCCAATGTTAAGCATCGTGGAAGTTCCCCGGCTGATATCGTTATGAACCATTGGATCCAACGCGCCTTGATCAAATGGTGGAGGATCAATGATTGGGTTTATTGATCGAGTGGATCAACAACCGTTGGATTAAAGATGAGATCAACGATGCAATATGCACTGTGGACCTTAAACATGTTATTGCAACAGCCCTATACAATATCGCATATGTTGTGTAGTAAGTATTCATGTTGTTGTTTCACTGAAATCCCCGATTGCGATATAATATGCGGACCCGAACAGTTTATGATAACAGTGCTAATGCAATATCACATCCACCCATTAGAACTTTCATATCGCAATTCATAAATGGACATCACATTAATAACTGCGATTGCGATATTATTGTGGACCTGCTACACCATTATAACATGATTTAATAGTATATTGCATCCACGTTGGAAGTTATGTATCACAAAGGAATGCCACTTGAAAAAACTGTGATTGCGATAGCATTGCAGACCCGCTACACCATTATAGCATGGCTTAACTAAATATCACATCCATTGAATCGCAAAGTTCAAAAGGGTTGACATTGTTGGACTGCCGATTGCAATAAATCTTGTGAACTCGACCGCGATTACAATATAAGTTGTGGACCCGATTGAGTTATCAAAAGAAGCTTATTGGAATATCGCATCTGTCAGAAATAGGGGCATCGGCAATGTTATATCATGAAGCCAAAGGGTTGTGATTGCGGGAGTTTTCGAAAGTTGCAATTGCGAATTGAGGTAGTGACGTGGCATATGGGACCTCCCTGTGGGTATAGCCTCTAATATGAAATCCTCCGTAAATAAGGAGTCTATTGTATGAATATTAAAAAGGGCCTCTCTGATATAATTTTAATATGCAACACTATTGTAATTCGGCCTCTCTTCCAATTGAATGTGTCTTTTGAATATTGGTGAACTTGAAGAGACAGAGTAAGCCGAAGATCAAGTGAGCGAAGAAGATCGAGTGAGCGCAGAGGAAGCCAAAGATCAAGCAATCGAAGAAGGAAGTCAAAAGGTCGAGCGACCACAGAGGAAGCTGAAGATCAAGCGAGCGAAAAAAGGAAGCCAAAGGTTAGGCGTATCAGGGATCTATAACAGAGAACAAGGAAAGTTCAAAATGTGTGAACTGGAAGAAAGAGAGCAAGTGGTAGGTCCAGCAGGATAGGAGGAAGCCGAAGGTCTAGCAGAGCAGGAGGAAGCCGAAGGTCCAGCAGAACAGGAGAAAGCCGAAGGATGAGCAACTTTGTTGATCGAGTTAACCTTTGAAAGGCTCAGACCAATGATAAATTAATCAGGTAAATAACGCAACCTGAAGAACAATTCTGTGAAGGGAAAAATAAAGTTTCATCTAACATCACTTGAAGGGAGTAGTAGCCAGCACTAGCATTGAAGCGTATGTGAATTTGTTTCTGGGAAGTAAGAGATCGTGACAGCAAGAATAATGAGAAGCAGTCACGCCAAAAGCATTTACCGTGATGGTGAGAACAAAGGCTTGAAATGGAGAGTTGGTTTTTGTGCAGAGCTTAGTGCAGTTCATTGTAGACACACTGAAGTTGTGTGGAGACATTATTGGAGATCATGATGGCTATTTGATATCATCATGAGGTAACTTTTTAGACTCTGTGTGGGCAATATGAAGAGTTGTGAAGACTCCTTCATATGAAGACAGATTGTCATTGATGATGTAGCATGGAGACTACAGTGAAGCTATAGATTGACAGAACTCAGTTAAGAAAATGTTGGGAACAGGGAATTACTACCAAACATATCTAGACAATATATAGCAGAGGGTCGGAGCCCTTGGGGTTTGTGCCTCAAAATTGGAAGGATTGGTGTCCTTGGAGTTGGTGCTCCTAAATCCAAGGTTGGTGCCTTGACAGGATAGGGTCGGAGCCCTTGGGGTTGGTGCCTCAGAATTGGAAGGATTGGTGTCCTTGGAGTTGGTACTCCTAAATCCAAGGTTGGTGCCTTGACAAGACAAGGTTGGTGCCCTGGAGGTTGGAGCCTCACAAAAAGTCCAAGTTGGTGCTTGGCAACTGGTTGGAGCCTTATATATATTGTACTTGTTTTATTGTAAAGATTATATTAATAAAAGCATTTATTCCTATTATTTGTTTTTGTGTTCTAAATATAAATTATTTAACTAGTAAAAATAACAATTGAAAAGGAATACTGATTCACCCCCTGCCCCTCTCTCCCCCACCCCCCTCTCAGTATTTCCAATAGCAACAAGGGACCCTACTTTAATTCTTGATATCCAAAAGAGGTCATGCATTTAGGATAAGACAAGGTGACTCAAGGGAGAGTGATATAGCATAAAAGAGTGTTCCAATAAAGAACAAGAGATATCAATGTCATCGACAAATTAGTTGTGCATAGTGAAAGCATAAAAATATGTTTCATCACACCTCCACGTGTGTGAGTATTAATGTGTGAAATCCATACACTACATTACTTTCAATGTAAAGTTTTCAACTCAAACTCTAAGTGATCCTACATTAAAGGCCTAGATAATCACATCATAATTTCAAGTTTTACACATTGACAAGCACAAAAGATATCAAGATTAGATTGTTTACAAAACCTAGCTAAGCATCACATGTTTAAGCGGCCTCTATCAATATCAACACAAAACCTCATCGCCAATTCCTTATGAAGTTGGAAAACTAGCCATAGCAATTGACTTTACCTTTATTTCTCTGTATTTTTCAAAGTTTCTTCTTTTGTATTTTCACAAATTTAATGTTTTATGGAACATTCTACCTCTCTAAAAAAAACAAAACAAACAAACCAACAAACTAAAATTAAAAATTAAATAATATCTAAATTAAATCATTTTTTAATTTTAAATATAATTTTAAATCATTTTTACTCGATAACACTTCAATTTCCATAAACTCAATGATCCAAAATAAAAAGGCATTTAACAAAAATGAAAGTTCATATATAACCAATGATATTACAATTACATTCCACAAATAATCAACAATGATATAATTTGATATCAATATTTTGAAATTTTGAGATTTTATCAATAAAAATTGAACCAATATTAAAAACTTTTTCTTAAAAGGGAAAAAAACACTAACCTTACATTTCACAAATAGCTAACAATGATATAATTAGATGTCACAACCAACAATAATAGAATTAGATGTTAACATTTTTAAAATTTTGAGATTGTATCTATAAAAATTAAATCAATATTAAATAGTGTTTCTTATTTTAATTTAAGGGAAAAAAACACTAACCTTGACTATGAACAAAATGTCCTTTCCCATATGTTTATGCTACTAAATTTTTGTAACCAATGTAGATCCATCTCAACTCCAGAGAGCCTCTAGAGGGATCAAATCTCTTTTTACTCTAAAAAATGATTTGATCCCTCTAAGTAGATCCAAATCTAGAATTAAGATGGACCAAGTCAAATTGTTTTATTAATAATTATCATTATGATTTTATTTTACTTTGTGTTTATAGGGCATTACCTCGATAGATCAAATCTCTTTTTACTCTAAAAAAGATTTAAACCTCAAAAACAAATTTAAATCTCAAAAGATTTAATCCCTATGGATATAGGCAAAACTTATAATTTTATTATATTTATTTTTTTTAGATCAAATTTTTTTTATAAGTTATCATTATATTTTTATTTTTATTTTACTTTGTGTTTATAAGACATGACCTCCAGAGAGATCAAAACTCTTTTTACTCTAAAAAAGATTTAAATCTCAAAAACAAATTTAAATCTCAAAAAAATTGATCCCTATGAATATACGCAAAACTTATAATTGTAATTATTAATTTTATATTTTATTTTATTTTAGTTTTAGTTTTAAGCAATTTGACCAAGTCAAATTGTTTTATTAATAATTATCATTATTATTTTTACTTTATGTTTACAGGACATAACCTTTAGAGGAATCAAATCTCTTTTTACTCTAAAAAAGATTTAAATCACAAAAACAGATTTAAATCTCAAAAAATTTGATCCCTTGAGTAGATCCGTCAATCTAGAATTTAAGATGGATATCCGCAACTTAATAAATATATAATTATTTAATTTATAATTATAATTATATATTCATTTTAATTTTAGTTTACAAAAGTTAATTTGACCAAGTCAAATTGTTTATATTAAATAAAATTATCAATTAATTTATTTTTATTGTTTATTTTACTTTGTGTTTATAGACATCACATCTCTAACAATTACTAGATTGAGAGTTAACTACAAATACTACACCAATAAATACTATTTTAACATTATTCTTTTTAAATTTGAGTAACACATGCACATTTACATTCAACCACAAACATCATTTCCAAATATAACGTTTTGCTATTCATAGATTTAATTTTTTAAACACATTATAAAATTAAATATTTAATAAAATGATTTTGATTTTAGTAATGATTTATGGTTTTTTTGGATTAGAGGAATAATACACGCTAACAAATTTATATATTGCATGTATTGTAATATTATAGTCTTAATTTTAAATTTGTATAAATAAATTGAATTAAAAATATTTTAAAAAAAAAAAAAAAAAAAAAAAAAAAAAAAAAAAAAAAAAAAAAAAAAAAAAGGGAATTTTTTTTAATATACATGGTTAAAAATCTCGTTATATTGTATGTTTATCGTAAGAATTAAGAGTTAATTTCAAAATTGTTATAAAATTAAATTGAAATAACATATATATATATAATGAGTTATGGTTTTTGGGTATGTGGTATTAATAAGTCATGGTATTGTAAAAAAATCTATGGGTGAATATTCATAGTTAAGGGTTTTATTATATTGTAAATATTAATAATATCCTTGGTAAAATGAGGTGAATATTTGTAATTAAGGCTCTT
This sequence comes from Pinus taeda, assembly GCA_000404065.3. Lineage (NCBI taxonomy): Eukaryota > Viridiplantae > Streptophyta > Pinopsida > Pinales > Pinaceae > Pinus > Pinus taeda. The sequence continues at coordinate 2,006 of APFE031141931.1, read as the reverse complement.
GTTATATTGTAAATATTAAAATTGTATATGCTTATTAATTAAATTTATATATGGTTACAGATCATTATTTTAATTTATAGAGCAAAATGAATTTAAATTTATAATTACTTTCTTGTTATATTGTAAATATTAAAATTCTATACGCTTATTAATTAAATTTAAATCGAGTTATATATCATTATTTTAATTTATAGGGTAAATTGAATTTAAATTTATAACTACTATTACGATGAATCCCATATAGATAATGTGCCTCGAAAGTTGGAAAAAACCCTAATGGTCCAGCGGCCATGAGGTAGGCGGTGTGGGAACCAAAAAATACAAAAAGCAACAGACACTGAAAACAAGAACTAGCAGCAATGACAGAGGAATGAGGGGAGAGATCCCCTCCTATTGAGATGCAGTTGCAGGGGAAGGTCAGAACAACAGCAACCAGGGGGAATAAACAAAAAAACCGGGACCTGTCCTTAGAGCTCAAAGGCAAGCAAGAAGCAGAGGCAAGTGTTTACCATGTGCGGTGGAGAAACCAAGATTCATAATCCCAATGAACAAACTAGAGCAATTCAGAAGCTAAATGAAAGATCATGCACTAAATTGCAAATTCATCGGAGTTTGGCCGACGAAAAAGGACCTCACCAGATGGATCCAACAAAAATGGCAACCCTGAGGCCATATCGAGTTAAAGCTGGGAGCACAAAGCTTCTTCATGGTGATTTTCTTGAACCTACAAGATAAAGAAAAAGTGTTTGAAAATGGTCCATACTTCCATTATAATGCAAGACTATTTATGAGATACTGGGAGGAATGTTATAACCCAGATATAGTATTATAGTATAGAAATATATTATATATATATATAATATATATATATATATATATATACATAATAAAAAAATTCCTAGCAATGTCGATATGGGTAACACTGTTCGAATTACCAATGGATTTCTGGGATCCTGAAATCATAGAGGGAATAAGAAATACAACAGGGAGCATTGTTAAAATCGCTGAAACCACAAAAAATGGAAGATACACCTCATATGCTAGAATTTGTGTCGATATGAATATAGTTGACCCTATTCCAGATACAGTGGAGTTAGAGCATCGTGAAGAAGTATGGAAACAAACCCTAGACTATGAGCGATGCAAAAGATGTCATGAGTATAGACACCTGTTCAAGGAATGCCCACTCGCAATAGAAGAAGAGGAGCGGAGAAACAAACAACAAAGAAAAAATCAAGAAGATCAGGGAGGATTCCAGGAAGTAAAAAGCAAAAGAAGATATACAAGAGAGAATCTCAATGAAGGAAGGAAAGGAAAACAAACTCAGCCAAGCAACAGAAATAGCTTTGAAATCCTACAAAAAGAGAAGAAGACAATGAGACCCAAACAATAGATTATCAGGAAAAAAAGGGAAAGGAAAGCAACACAAGTCAAGGCAAGTCACAGACTAAGAGAAAGGCACAAAGTGAACCAATAGAAAAGGAGGAAAATAAAGCGGGGGAGAAAATGGAAAATGCAGGGATGGAAATTGACAAAAGCAGAGGAGAAGAACTAAGCACGGAAGAAGAAGTACTGTGGAAACTTCTAGATGAATGGCGACACATGGATGAAAGATTCGTTCCAGAAGAGAAAAAAAGAACCTATAGAGAAATGTTCTAACAGTACCAAGCAAAATAGGGACAGGGAAAATTGGAAATAATAGAACAACTAGGCCTCCAATAGAATGATACTCAAGACCAACAAAGTAAAACAGAAGGCGAGAAAAAAAGAGGCAGAAAGAATATACAGGGATCGATTCAGATCATGGGAGGAATGTTAGTGAACACTAAAAGAGTAATGCCACTTTCGACAGTAGTCTATCAGTGAAATCAAGTACCCCAATGATAATCACATCCTGGAATATAAGAGGTCTGAATAGTAAAGGCAAGCAAAGACACTTAGCGGATAGGCTAAGAAAAGAAAAACCCCAAACTAATGTTAGTACAGGAAACAAAAATTTCAGGAAG
>APFE031141930.1:0-13698 GCA_000404065.3 Pinus taeda | reverse complement strand
GAGAGGATACTTTTTGTTTGAGTTGACTGCAAAAGAGGACAAAGATCTCATCTTCCGGAATGGCCCTTACTTCATGGGGCCCCAAGGCCTATATTTGAATAAATGCATGCCAGACTTCGATCCGGCGGTGGATGTGCCTACAGCGATCCCAGTGTGGGTGAGACTCCCCAACCTCCTAGTACACTGTTGGAATTGGGATTCTCTGAAGCACATAGGAAATACCCTTGGCAAATTTATAGACAAGGCAAACAGCAAAGATCAGTATGACTGTGCCAGAATTTGCGTAGAGGTAGATCTAGAGATCAGACTACTATAAGCCATCAAAATGATCGTAGGCCCCTGGACTCATATACAAAAACTGGATTATGAGCAGTTGTCGTTTAAATGCCGAAAGCGCCACGTCTATGGACATTTCGCCAGAGATTGTCTGTCCAATGGTGTGGAAGAAAAAGGGAAGGTTGAGGGCTGGAATCAAGCAAAGCGCTCCAAAACCTTGCACAAGAAGAATGCAAACGTGAATGCCAAAGCTCCACAGACGGGCCCTGCTCAGAAACCCCCCACGAAAAACCAAGGGAATAAATTCGAGATCCTTGGATCGGCAAGCATGATCTCTCAGGAGGCAGCAATTCCAAAGGAGGTTACTCCGTCTAAAGCCTCCCCCTCATCCAAAAGCACAACAGAGAGATCCAAAGGGAAGATTTCAGAAGAGGAGGAGGAAACACAAGAATCAGAGGAAGAAGGAGAAATAGGAGACTCGTAATCATCTCCCAGAAGATCCACAAGAGGACACAAGTCGGAAAAGGAAAAAAGAGAGCAAGAAATCTATAAAGACAAACTTCAGGGCAGTCAGCCAACACTCGAGAAACTACTGGCAAAGACCCTGAAGATGATGAGCAACCAAGCCCAGGGTTCCAAAGGAGCCCACTCCAGCAAAAATAAATGATGAAGATAGTCTCCTGGAATTTTATGGGAATGGGCACCAAAGCCAAGGAAGAAGCAATGAATAGTTTAATAAGACTGGAAGCCCCGGACATCCTTCTCATCCAGGAAACTAAATTGGAGGACTCAGCTTTCCTCCAAGCAAGCAAAAAATTTTGGAAAAAAAACGGAGCGCATGCATCCTCTGCCCGTGGAGCTTCGGGAGGACTTGGATCACTCTGGAACCCTAATAAGTTCTCATTAATCTCTAAGTCCCTGAACACTCATTGGATTTTTTTAAAAGTGCAGCATTTAGAATCTAAGGAAATTATTTTCCTATTCAATGTATATGCTCCTAACAATGCAGGTGAGAAAAAAATATGTTGGGACTCCATAAAAATCCTGAGAGATCTAGAGAACCTGGAAAATATAATCATAGCCGGAGATCTCAACCTCACCCTCCTCTCGTCAGAAAAAAGTGGAGGCAGTATCATCAGGGATCCGGCAAGAGAATTAGCGGAAGACCTCATGCAGGATTGGGATCTGATAGACATTAAGCCAATTACTGGTAAGTTCACTTGGTCAAATAAGAGAGTTGGTCCGGGTTACATAGTGGCAAGACTTGATAGGTTTTTGGTTCAAAGTTCCTTCCTACTTCTTGGGTTAGAGGCTAGAATGCACATTCTCCACAACAGTGTTTCAGATCACAAGCCCATTAGCCTAGAGCTGCTGACCCCCAAGGATCTGGGGCCTATACCTTTCAGATTCAGCTCACTCTGGACCAAAGAGGCAGATTTCATGAAAAAGGTCAGAGACTGCTGGAAAGATCCAGTCAAGGGCTCCGCTTTTTTTGTTTGGGAAGAAAAACTTCGAAGGGTAAAAGCCATGCTGAAAAATTAGGCTAAGAACTTGCCCAACCCTGCTGCTGAAAGGAAAAAATTCCAAAGCTCTCTAGAAAATCAACATGTCCATCTAGAAGCAGCCGAAATCACTAAAGATGAATTGGAAAAGGAGGCTCAGCTTCAGCAAAATTTCCACAAGGTCTGTCTGGCAAAAGAATAATACTGGAGGCTCAAGTCCAGGAGTCTTTGGCTCAAATATGGCGACAGAAACTCCTCCTTTTTCCATAAACAAGCCCAAGCCAGGAAAGGTCGCAATTCCATCTCTGAAATAAAAGAAGATAACTGCACCTTGAAGGATTTTGCCAACATCAAAAAGGCAACCTCAGAGCATTTTGAGAAGCTATATAGGGAAGACATAGAGGTTGGTAAAAACGATATTATGTTGGACGCTGTCCCCAGCCTCATCACTTCCAGAATGAACCAGGCACTTGAAGGCAAAATCACTCAAAATGAAGTCAGGGAGGCCCTCTTCGCAATGGACCCCGATAAAGCCCCGGGACCGGACGGCTTTACTCCTAGATTTCTCTAGACCTGTTGGCACATTGTTGAGAAGGAGTTCTTTAGAATGATTCAGAAATCCCAAGAATGTCAGAAAATTGGAGGTTGCACAAATTCAGCTTTTCTCGCCCTCATCCCTAAAGAAAAAGGTGCAAACTCTTTCGGCAGATTTCGCCCAATCTCCTTATGCAATATTGGGTACAAAGTGATAACCAAAGTGATAGCTAATAGGTTGAAGAAAATTCTCCCCAAAATCATCCCGGAGAAACAAGGTGGATTTATTCATGGCAGGCAGCTAGTGGACAACTTCATTCTGGTCCAAGAGGCGATTCATTCCAGCCTTCACCGAAAGGAAAAAGGTATGGTTATTAAACTAGATCTAGCAAATGCTTTTGATCGTGTTAGACATAGTTTTTTGTTTGATGTGTTGCACAAACTGGGGTTCGGTCAAAATTTCATCAAGTGGATTAGAGCATGTATTTTAGAACCTTGGATTTCCCCCCTGGTGAACGGTAGGGCAAGTGAGTTTTTCAAAGCATCTAGAGGGCTGAGACAGGGGTGTCCCCTCTCACCCCTCCTATTCGTGCTACAGGCTTCTGTCCTTGGCTTTTATTTAGAAAAAAAACAGCAAGATCAAGACATCGTTGGCCTATGTATTGCAAAAGGGGTAAAGAGCATCAACCATGCCCTCTTCGCCGATGATACCTTGCTACAAGGGGCTACAACTCCTCATTCAGCAATTAAATTTAAAGAAGTGCTAGAAGACTATTGCAAGGCTTCGGGCAGCATTTTAAATAATGGCAAATGCCATATCTATTGTTGGAATATACCTGCTTCAGCCATAAGCTCCATTTCCAGATGTCTAGGCTTTGCAGCCTCTACATCTTGGTCCTCATTTAAATATCCTGGACTGCCCATCTTTCACAATAGGGCCTTGAGCAAAGACTGGTATCCCCAAATAGACAAACCAAAGCAAAAATGTAGGCCTAGGAATCCTCCTGGATCAACATTGCCGGAAAATCAGTGTTCATTAAAGCAGTGCTCAGCAGCCTTCCGTTGTTCAAATTCTCTGTTCTCTTGGCACCTGTGGGAATCATTAAAAATATGGAGGAACTAATAAGAAAATTTTTCTGGAAAGGAGGTAAACAAAACGAGAAGAGGATTCCCCTAGTCAACTGGGAAATTGTCACCAAATCGATTCAGGAGGGAGGACTGAACTTCAAAGACCTCAGTGTTCAAAACTTAGCCATGGGAGCCAAATTGATTTGGAAAATCATAGCTCCAAATCCAGGTTGGGTCCAATTTGCACTGTGGAGGAAATACTTCAGAGGATCGAGACTTAGATGTCTAGATCAACCCAAAAATCAATTCAGAACCCCTTTCAGCATGATCAATAACAAAATTGGCTCACTGATAAGAAACCATTCCTTTTGGATTCCAGGAAACGGGAAACGCATCAACCTGTGGAATGACAGTATATTGAATAGACCCCCGCTGGCAGACTCGGGATCCATGACAGAGCTGAAATGATGGATGACAAAGGCTAACATTAGCACACTATGGGACCTCTCGAGCCGGAATGGTGATGTTTGGATGGGTTGGAAACAGCTCCCAATTCCACCCGCCTTACAAACAGAACTGGCAATGTTCACCACGATGATGCACTGGCTGGCTCCAATTCACACACACAGACAGGACGTGAGAGGATGGGGCTCGAAACTGGCAGGTAACATGGTGGCTCAGGGCTACGCTAAGTGTCTGGAGCAGCCTCACGTGCCTCCCAATCCTGCCCCCTGGGTAGGCATTTGGAAACTCCCTTCAATTCCAAAAGTAGATCACTTTTGCTGGCTACTTTGCCACCAAAAAGTTCTAACTGACGACAGGCTACAGAAAAGGGGCATCTCTGGACCTTCAAGATGCTCGTTATGCAAGGAAAGCTTGGAATCCGCCCTTCACCTCATGATAGAGTGCAAATTCGCAGTTGTCATCTAGCAGGAGCTTCTTGGTTCATGGAATTATAAGTTCACCTTCCCCTCCTCTATCCCGGACCTGTTTGCAGGCAGGATGGCCAGATATCCAGGCCCAAATCCAAAAAATAAAATAGTTAGGGTAGCTTGGAGTGCTCTGCCTAAATTCATCAGCTGGAAAGGAATAGAAGGATATTCCGAAATAAGGAACAAGACTTCAAAATAGTTACCAATTCAGTGAAATGTCAGCTAGTTGAGTGGCTGGGAGACAAAAGAGATGATTCAAATCTAAGCCAGCAGGATATTGATTTGGGAGCTGCCCTCAATTTCAAATTTCAAAAATCAAAAAGCGCTTCTACATCTCTCAAAGACTGGCAAATCAGGAGAAACGAAGAAGATTTTCAATCTTGGCTGTCCAAACTAACACTTCCCTCTCTCTTCTTTGACGGGGCAGCCGAAGGAAATCCAGGAATTGTTGGAGCTAGAGGGCTCATCATAAACCCAGAGGAAGCATCTTCGCACAGATTTGCTTGGGGATTAGGCCATTCCTCAAGCATACAAGCTGAAGCGATGGCCCTGTTTCAAGGAATCAAAATTCTCAAAGCGCTGGGCCTCAAGGAGGCAAATGTCTTTGGGGATTCCCAGGTTATCATAAAAGTAGTGGCGACCAATTCTAATCAAGCGGACCTGCAACTCGCAAGGATAATTACAAGGATTAAAGGCATGGCAAAGTCCCTGAAATTGAAATAATTTCATGTTTTGAGAACAAATAACAAAGAAGAAGACATTGAGGCAAACAAGGCAGTCCAGTTAGTTTCCGGAACTATTCTTAGAGATAATGAAATCTTTTGGGATCCAATCCCCTAAAGAGCCATGTTTTACTGCATATTATTGAAACAGTTTGTTTGGATTTTTAAGCTCGGGAACTCGGCAGCAAAAGTTCACTATATAAAATGTAAAAAGAGGAGCCTGATAAGTGTAGGCGCTATGCTCCTCTTGCTGGATAGACTTGCAGAAATCTGCCCCTCTTTTTGTAACTGAATTTGTGGCTCTTTGCCAATCAATTAATGAAATCCCATAACACGTTTTTGTTAAAAAAAAAAAAAAAAACCTCTTTTAATTAACAATTTTATTTAGTTATTATTTAAATATATTTTTAAAACTTATATTGTTATTTTTATATATTAAAATAAATAAAATTCCAATTCTTAAAATTTAAAAACACATCAATTTACAAATATAATACTAGCATTTACTCTATTAAGTGTAAATGCCCAAAGGATAAGATATAAGTTAGTACAATCCATTAAACAAGTGAATATATGATGTCCTTGAAATCAAATAAGACGGTGTGATTTTATAAATACGTAATAAAAAATTAACTTGAATATCTGATATCCTTGAAATCAAATAAGAAGGCGTGATTTGATAAGTACATAATAAAAATTTAAAATATAAAATAAATTTAAGTACATAATTTTATGGATACAAATTTCATCTCATACCATTTAAATTTAAAATTTATTTTTACAAAATACAAAGATTTTGATAATGGTAAATGATATTGTCAAAATTTACATACATGTAAGACACTTTATATCTCAACATTATAATAATAATTGTTTTAAAATATTAGAAAACATAGATGCATATAATATGTAGAACAAAATCATTAAGAGAGTAGGCCAATTATGAAACGCATGAGAAAAAGGTGGATGAGGTCAACCATTAGCAAAAGCATGCTAAAGTGAAATCATAATAATAATTGTTTTCATATTTAATGAAAGTTAGAAAATATAGATGAATATAATATGGGGAACAAAATCCTTAGAGTAGGCCAATTATGAAACAATGAGAAAAGGTTACATGAGGTTAACTATTAGTAAAAGCATGGTAAAGTAAAAGTATATGTATATATAAAAGATGTGTAATGTTATTCAGTAAATAGATTAAATATTATATTTTGTATGTGGGAAAATGTATTTTAGAGATATAAATTGAGAAAATAGTTATTATTATTTTAATAGAAATTTAAAAGAGATAATATGGAGATTATTTTAGAAGGAGGTTTGCTACACATTGCATATAAATAGTTAAACTCTAGGGTTTGCACAAGAAAAGCAAACACTATCGCACATAAATAAGCTCTGCTAATAAAAAATTTACAGGGCCAAAACCCCTAAATACATACAGACTGGAATAGTCTTGAAACTAACAAACCAAACACAAAAGCATGCATACATAACCCATAAAAAAGGTCATAAAGGCCTATACAAATGTCCAAAAATAGACAACAAATATTAACGATGGATGGATGATAGACCCCAACAACATGAAAGGAACCTTACAATAGCACCAAAGCCAATAGCAACAGAAAATGTCATCGAATAAGAAACAATGACAAAGTCGGAAGATGCAAACAACATCAACAGACCTTCCCCGGACACCATGGCGGAAACAGGGCGACATAAAACCATTGAGGCCCCAAAAGAGTCGAGCCATGAATAAGACTAACATAAGCAACAACAATGAACTTGATTCCAGGAAGGCAAAAAAATCCGTGAGCGGAAACATTTGGTGGTGACTATGACGAACAAACCATAAGGATGGCAGAGATCCAAGGCTTGGCAACTCAAAAACGAGGGCTATGAAAACTAGGGTTCCAACCACCAAACCCTCACCCCCCTCAATGCCTCTCACTGAAATATACACTTGTCATAACAAATAGTAATATAGTAAAAGAAAAAATTTAATTGATACATCATTTCTACCACAAAAAGAACAAAGAACGAATATTTATTGTCTTTTTCAGTTATATTTTATATATTATATATATATATTATATATATGACAAAATAGAAAATAATATTAATATTGCAATTAAAAAAATAGAAGTAAAATTTCAACACAATCAAGATTACATGACTTCTTTACATTACTAAATTTTGTGCTAGATCACATTAAAGATAAAGTATTAATAAATGATTAGTTGTAAACATTAACGAGAACAATTGAGGATGCTTGCCAATTTTTAAGTTGAGGTTAAATATAATCCATTCTAACACAATTAAGAATTGGGTAATCAATAACGAAAGATGGTGGCAATGGTAAAGGTGACAACATCATCCTAGTACCCTCGCTAGTAAGAAAATTTTAGATGCCTACAATTTCCTTAAAGCATTACTCATGTGATGTAGTGAAAATAGAGAAGCTTGTTTGCTCAAAATTCTTGCAATTTGAGATGAAAGGTTGGATTGTTAGCGAATGAATAGAAGGATTGCAAAGGAACTAACATATGGATGATCATGTGATAAATGTCTCAATAAAGCAATTCTAATTGGATATGGTTCCCATATAAAACCATCAACAATTGTGATTTTAAAATTGTAGTTAAGTTAAAAATGAAAAAATGGCCACAACTGGTTTGGGGCTCCTAGTGAGGCAATGGCAACATTGGCTTCTCCACCACAAGCCTGAGGTGGACATGTGGACTATCAAAAGCAAAACCATTAAGCGTAAAATCAACACCATGTTTAACTAATCCGTCAAGCCCTCTAGTGTTAATTCGTAGGTTAGGCAACAACATGATCGCGAGATTGACAACACATGAAAAGAATGTAGTCACTGAGAAGTTGATTTTTCAAGCAACTTTTTCTTCTACACCACATACAAGCATTGGACTATCAAGAGCAACATCATTAGGAAGAAAATGAAAACCATGTTTAGTCAATCCATCGACCCCTATAATGTCGATGTACCATAACAATGCGAGAAACAATGACATGATCACTAGATTGAAGAGCACATTAAAAGAAGGTGAAAATAGACAAATCCTTGTTCCAAATAGCTCTATATTGTTAGCATTGGCAAGTGCCAACCTATCTATCTTGGCACTTTGGAAAGACATACAAACTAATGAGCTAAGAATTGACAAGGATAGGTGAAAGCAATAAATAACAAAGCACATGAATCGCAACCAGTATTATTGATGCCACCACCTTCAACTAGTGATCTGATAACCATTCCTAATTGATTTCATCATATCCTAATTAATTGGCCTCAAGTGAACATTAATATATTTTCAAGTAGAGGTGTATGGTTCTATCATTGAAGAATTACCAAATGCAAAAGTCAACTATGGGCACATCGCTATAAAAACCAATGAACTTCTCAGTTCTAATGTTTGGTGATTACTCTTTTTTCAAAACCCAAAAACAAAATATGGAGTGTGTGTCTTGGCTCTTCATTCCATAATGCATAATACAAAACGTTAAAATAAAATCATAGTGAAGACAGAAACTTAAATTTCTTATGACCATTGACAAATTCCTTAGTGGTCATCTATGTAAGATATCATAATCCTCATTAAAACTTGGATTAAGCATTTGCATCACATTCAACAAGTTTGGTCTCACCCTACGGAAACACAAGTTATATGCCAATTTTGAGAAGTACTCATTCCACATGCAGAGAATTTTATATCTAGGATACATTAGGGATGACCATGGTGTGCATGTGGATTTAGCCAAGATTCAAGTCATTCATGATTTATTGGCGTTTAAGACACTAATAAAGCTCCATAGTTTTGCAGGCCTCTCTAACTTCTATAGTAGTTTCTTACTAAAGTTATCTCATATTGCTTGCCCTTTAGGTTACATGACCTGGGGTGGAGCCAAAGCCAAGTTTATGTGGGCTGAGTCAAAACAAAAACCATTTAAGGATCTAAATTTTGCATATTTTTGACATCGGTCCTCATTTTGTGAGAATTACAATAACCCTTTAGGTTGGGACTAAAGTTCTTTAGATTATTCTATCAATGTAGTGTTGATTCATCATGTACATTCAATGGCCTATTACAATGGGGCACTCTTTGACAAGGATTTTCATTACTACATTTTTTATAAGGAGATGTACTCCATTATGCAAGCATCTTGACAATGGAAGTATGACTTTTGGGAAAGGAAAGGATCAACCACAATGATAACAAGTTATTGTAATTCATGTAGACACAAGGAAACTTACATAATGACTGTCATCATAAGTGGTCCACATATTTGCAGTAATGCCACTTGAATGTTAAATTCATTGAAGGACAACACAATCCACATTGCAAGTTGTCTCAATCAACCTTCCATTGTGGTGTTAATCACGGTTCTTAACTCTTATGTAAATGGGACTTCTATGTGGTCCTAATTGTATGATAATGACCTTGATTTCATTGTTGCCTATTGTATATTGGTTGTAGTTAAACAAGTTTCAAAATTCACTTTGATGATGCAATTATATGCCATATAGGTCATGTTTGTGTTCCTTCATGTGAGTGTCAGGCACTGATTTGGGAGGCACATTATAGTTAAGTGGTAGGGCACTTCAATTTGGAGAGGGTAGTGTTAGTGCTACAAAAGTACTTATATAATCCAAAGCTCCAAGAAGATGTTAACAAGTATATTAGATAATGCATTGTCAAACCTGTCATTAAGAAATCAAGGTTGTACACTCCTCTACCTACCTTAAATAGACCCTAGGAGTCAATCTCCATGGAGGATATATTATGCCTATCCTTAACCAAGCATGTTAATAACTATGCATTTGTGGTTGTTGATTTCTTTTCTAAGATTTCCATTTGATAACCTATGAAGAGAGTATCACATTAGAGGCGAAGCAATTGTTAAGCTCTTCTTCAAGCATGTTTAGGTTCATTTTGAGTTACCACGAACCATTATTTCAAGTAGGGATAATAGGTTTTGATTACTTTTTGGTCTAATTTGTGATCAATAATGAACACCAAAATGACCAAATCGATTGTCTTCCATCTTAAATTGATGGATAAATAATGACAATATACAAAATGATTGATGGAACATAGTTCCTTATAGACTAAAAAACCTCGTCCATTAATCTATGTACCCATGGGAAACGCATATAATCATTGTCTTAACACATTCCAATAAAATTTTATAATTATTTTGTTGAGAAAAATAAGTCAACAGTCAACAATCGCACCGTAACATCAAATTTAATTACAAATTTTAGAACGAGTGATAAATACTAACCTAGAATACATTTTTGAGTTTCAATGAAATCTCTTTCCTTTCTCATCACAATTTCTTATTACAATATTATTCAAGTTACAAAAAATAACTCAATTTCAAGATTGGAAGGCTCTTTGATTAAAATAATGGGACTTTTTAATAATCATCTAATCAATAAACAAGGGGTGCTACACGGGCAGCTATTCCTGCCCTAAGCCGGCTACCCCAGAAGTTGTTCGATGCCTCAAACCGGCAGTTCCAATGCCTTTTAAAACCTCTATCAAGGCCAGTGAAGTTCAATGGCTCTAGATTCCTGCCTCTCCAGACAGAATGGATTTTTCTGTCCCTAATGGTCCAAATATTTCATGACCTGGACCACACACAGATATGGAAAAACCAGTGTTTGATGTTTGACCACTCTTGCCAGGAAAGGATTCTCTCCGCTGCCACCTGCCACCTCTGAGAGCAAAGAATGGGATGAGGGCAAGACAATAAAAGTGTTGAAGTCTTCAACCTTCCGGAACATAAGAATTCAAAAGCTTCCTTTGAGAGATGCATCTTAAGCAGAATGAATCAAGCCAGCGCCACCTTTGAAAGGAAATCTTCAAATCTGACAATAAAATATAATTAAAATAGTAAAATAATCTTACAATGTTCAATTAGTACCAAAGCACATGAGATATCTGGGATTCAAAAACATTTACGTTAAAATCTGTATTTTGTAAGGGAAACTGTGTCCATAAATTTTGATGTTTTAAAGATAATATGGACTCGATTTATGCCACTTAAAAGCCCGTGGACAATAACTAAGCTGAGTTAACATGGGTTCATCTCGTAAATGGATTATTAGCATCTCGCTTTACGAGACAAGGAAATTTAATCTACTTTAAATAAAATCTTTGATATGGAACCAAACTATGAATAGGTGTGCATGTTTATTGTCATACTATAAGCCCTCATTTAATAAAAAATCAATTGAAAACATAACATGAGCTCGACAATTATTCAATTTCGTCATGATGAGAGACGTAAATTTTGATGTTCAGTTACCAACCGAAAGCTTAATTCTCCAGTTTGTCGACCCGTCAACACTGTGCAGTCGTACATATTCAGCGGGTGAGGAGATTCGGTTGTTTCCTGGTAATGGTACATATTCAGAGAACCAAGGGATTTGTTTGCGTTCTGGTAATCTGCGTCACTATGCATTGATCAACATTGCCACAACACATCTAGCAGCATGGCATGTTCAAGCATTTATTCATCGTTTTGCTATACATGGTGGGAAAACATTCAATCCATACGTCATTGCTTCTAACATTTACAAATTTGATTATGCTTCACTGTTTCATCGTCTCAATGTGAGGGATAATTTTTTTTTAACTAGCTAAATCAATGTATGTGTGTATTAGTCAGAGAGCACGAAGCCGTAAAAGGAATTAATCATTTAGATGCCAGATATCTGTCTCGGAAGACTTTTCATTTTTAAATGCTTTTAAAAGGAATCTTAAAATATTTTTATTACTTTGAATGCTGGACAGTCATAAAAGGAACCAACCTTATTAAAGTCATTATAAAAGTTCGTTAGTATTGGACAACTTATGAGGACCAGCCACTTTCTCTCTCCCTTACCACGTGCATTGCATGCAAGCCATGTGCTTGTGTGTACCATTATCATACACTCTAGACTCGCCGCATACATTACATGTGTTGGCCTGTGTAAAACATATGTTTGGTAACGCAGGCGTCATAGCGAAACCTGAGACAGCAGATCAATGCTCTGAGACAACAGGGAGGTGAGGGACTCATTCTCTGTGGAAGCGAGACTCATTACCTTCAACACTAATAGATCAATGGCACGAACTTATTTTAGAGGAATCTAGCTTTCCCAAGCGGGACTTGTTGGAGGATCCTGAGAAAGAGAGTGAAAGCAAATTAAAAGATGATTCTAGTTCTTGCAAGGATGAATCACAAATGTTTGCCATATGGAAGGAGTCACATTTGAGAGCTTTTAAATTTATCGATAAAGAGCCCAAATTGCATCCTGCTTTGGATTGTTTTTGCAGTGGAACAACTGTAGTTCATTCTCCTTAGGGTTACAGTAATTGTTTTGCTCGATTTTCTTTTAATTTTTTCAATGTATGACCTTTCTGTTACTTGAACAGGTAATTTTCTTTGTCTCTCCCTCTTCTGGACCGGCATTCGCCCTTCTAGTTGGTTCAAGGGCCAAATTGTAACAGGATCTCTGCTATTGTACAAGTGCCAAACCCTTGCTCTGTTATCTCGGGTCTTTTCATGCTACAAAGGGAAAAACCCTCGTTCCTGGGTTAAGGAATTTTTCTTCTTTGTTTATCCAGTACCCTGCAGGGTTATGAATTTGCTCTAAAATTGTCAATATGTAATTTTAATGTCTCAGAGTACAACATTTAATGATTGGTGCAGATGTGTTGTTAGTTAACTGTCAAAACCCTCCAGTGGAAGTGACAGAATGATTTTTGTGATACCCTCTGTAACTATTTGAGCATTTATGTAAACAATTCTGCTTTTTCTCGCTATTAAATATGCAAATTCATTGTTCTGCTATCTGGGTACTCTGTAAAGTTGTTTGAATGCCTGTACAAGAATTTTTGGTTAATGTCTATTCCGAAAACATACCGAAAGAGAGAAAGCAAGCTTTAGTGCCACATTTTTCCAATTTGGGTGCCCTCTTTACGTTTTAAGCAGTATATTTTTGTGATGCATACTGTTTCGATCAGTGATTTTAATTTCAGATTTTTTGTTGTTTTGTTTACTTCGCTACTTAGCTACTTGTATCCTTACGTATTATTTTTGGATCTGCCCCTATAGGTTTTGCAAAAGGATCTGCTTCTTCAATGGGTGAATCAATGGGTTCTAGGTAAACCTCGCCTGGAACAGTAGGATCAACTGATTATGAAACGAATGGATCGACAGGATTTGAGACTGGAATTGGAGCTACTGGTTCTAGCTCATATGCTGGGTGGTCAACTTCAATTGTAACTGGGTTCCTTGAGGGAAGCAAATGGAATGCTTAGCAAATAGGCAGTGAGCCATAGCAACTGGTCTGGTTCGTGCTTATATTCGTATTGGGCTTGAACTGCAACCTGGCTTGTTCTATAAAAGGGTTAATAGAAGATTGGGTGGCTTGAAATTTCTCTGATTTAGCTTGATTACCTTCCTACAGAACAAGGAGGACTAGTTACAGAGAAAGCAAATAAGTAGCTTTTAGTTTCATTGTATAGCGTGAATATTAAAGAAAATATATTTATCCAACGCCTGGAAGCATTCGAGTATCAGGTGATCATCTTATCTTAAAAGTTTCAATAGATTTAAGCATGCCAAAATTGCCATCAGTAAAATTGAATT